>DWEJ01001907.1:0-12210 GCA_018245835.1 Mysoria sejanus stolli | reverse complement strand
TTTTTGAATAACACGTCGGTTACTATAGTAACCATACACCTCGAACGCCACCTGCTGAGAGATAGCCGTAATTTCGAACTTATAAAATTACCGATTTTTAATTAAACAACATTTTCTATCCGGTCAAATTGTAAATCTAAACCATCCTCGAATCACCTTGAACACACACAAAAAATTTTATCAAAATCAGTCCAGTTGTCTAGGAGGAATGTAATTGGATAATATACACACGCACGCAAGAAATATATATTATATAAAAAAATATTGTTAGTAACACGTATAAGAAAATACGTCTATGTCAAATATTATGTTTGCCCATTCAATTTAAAAAAAATCCACTTGGAGTTTCAAAATGAATCGAAGTAAGTAAATGTGTTTACTTTCCCAGGAATCGAAGCGAAAATGTGTAGACAATTTCGCTTCAATAAATCGTATTATTTAATTACTCACGCACTGATACCGTGATTGCAACAAGTTCCTGATCGAAAAGTTTTCCAACTACGAATGTTATAGTCTATCTATAACAAACTTATGCTGATAAATATTCCTGCAGTACAAATACCTAAATATACCGACAAAGAGGACGGTGGCGCCCTCGGCGAGATAAAATACATTTAGATGAATGGTAAAGGCCCAACCTTCAGCCGGGCACTCCGGCCTAAACGACAGTCTTAATTTTCCCAAAGTAATAATTAAGAGTGAAGGCTCGTAGGGGCGCTAACAACTCCCAAACTGACGCTTAATTTTTAAATAGCCTCTAAGTACGAAGTCCGATACGTTGAAAGTTAATTTATTATAAATAATTTCTGGTCCCATCGTTCCTAAAATAAAAGGCAATAAAATATTCCGTGAAGTTAGATTGAAAATAAGAAACTAGCACCATTTAAAAGTTTGCTGGGGTTTATTAAAAAGGATACAGTTCAAGTTGAAATTTAAAGCGGGTGTAAAACTAGACAGTTCGGTGAAACTTCGAGTTGACGGACAGATGCTTTTCGTGAAATTGTTCGTTGGTTGTTCCTGCGAGCTTAATTAATAATTCAAAGGCGTCGGCAAACTTTTGCCAAACAACTGTTACCGTTTCAAATTATTTAATCGGTTTTGAATTCATAACCTATTTGATGTTTTGTTTCCCATTTACCACACCGAGCTTAACTCCTCCTGACTTCCAGGCTTTGATATTACCGACATAGGGAGCATTATAAAGTTCTTATCAACTATGAAGCCAACAGACTGCCGAAACCCATAGTCGTTCTACAAATCGTAATACTATATCAATATAAAGGTTTCATTATAATATGATGTACGTAAATGAAAAATATTGGGACGCTAATAGAAATTTAAGTGAGTTACCGAAAATATACGAAATTGCGAAACATATTTTCTCCGTGGCGTATGTGAACTTGTAACGAGAAAAAGACTGTTCTTTATTTTCAGCAAGTAAGAATAAATGTTCTCGTCTGCTCTTAGTTTATTTTTGTTTTAAATGTATTATATATGTATGGGATATACCTACGTGGGATTGTCAGATGACAAGCACAAGAAATCTAATATTAAAGTAAAGAGATATTTATATTCAAAGTAATGACTATTATAACCCAAATCATTTTATTAAATTGCTTGCCAATAATAATTTAGAGACAATAATAAACAACTTATTTATTTAAATTAAGCTCAATCAAATTTTAATCGAAGGACGCCTTTTATGATAGATTCTACTATAATGAAAAGAACTAATTGACAATTAATGAACTTAAAACTAAAACAATAAAGATTACTAAAAAATGTAAATACAGTATTATATAAAGAGTGCACAAATGACCAATAAGATTTATCATGTTCAACTTTTTGTATACAATTGACGTTATTTTAAAGTTGTTATTTCGAAATCTCAAAGTTGTGAAACAAAAACATGATACTTCAATTTCATGAACATCTGATTCATTCAAACGATTTATTCATACTTCAAAATTAATTATAGTTACCGCTAATTGGTGGTAACTATAATTAATTTTCAATTTTTTAAAGAAGATTTCAAATTTGAAATCTTCTTCGTTTTATATCCTTCTACGTCTCCTCCCTACAACGTCCTAATATTTTCACCGGTTAGTTCAATAAACATTACGTTAACAGTAGTATTTTCGGTGCTCTGTATCAACCATAACATGTTCAACCTTATTCTTGATGTTATTTGTAATTGCATTCATCCTTATATATTTTTACTACCATCAGCTCTTTCTTAAGTCGGAGAGATTCACAAGTTCCGGCGGAACTTCGCAATCCTATAACAATGTTCCTTGCTAAGCTCTTTTTGGCTAAGTTTATATTTTGTTGTTTTAATCTTTCTGGGGCGTAACTTAATATGCTTGAGTAACAACAAAATTGATGTGTCAAGTTTATATTTGGTCTTAAAATTATTACTATGCCTCAAACTTCGTGCTCAGCTCATCTGACACTCGGTCTTCCTGAGATCATAAAAACTTATACCTTCTCTGCCATTTACATGCTCCTATTTGGCCATTGTTGTTCATAAGATATTCGAAAACAAATCCAATGTTCCTTTGCAGATACACTTAAGGGTCCATGAAAGGAGACCCTACGCGGCCACTATGTCTGGTTCAGTACGAATATATACAGCCTGACATACCCTGGACTCTGCTACTAATCCTTTCACTACGATAGCAGATCACTCATGATCAGCTATCGACTCAACGAAGAAAACTTATTAATCCCTTCAACCAGTAAAACTTTAAAACTTCTTATCATCTTTCGTCGTTCTATTACGAATTCTCCAGAATATTCGTTTTGTCCATCCAATTAGTTAAGCGCCTAAGGAATCCATGCCAGTATTACCAAGACTACGGAATTATCCCTTCAAAAATTTATTGAAAGAACATTATTTTTATATTATCTCTTCAGGTCCCTTATAAGGTACACAGAGTCCCGAACGTCAAATTCTCTACTGTTATATACTTAACGTGCTTCTTTTAGATTCTTAAATCTCTTAAACCCATACATTGGAGTTCTATCTGTCTATCTGTCTATCTTTTTGTATGACGTTTATTTTTAGACAAATTATTTCTTTCTTTTTTTAAAAAGAAGTGAACTTTGATTGGTTACAAACAAATGAACAACATCCGAATAATTTCAATCGAGCGAAGTTAAGGGTAGCTTATTGGAGAAGTTGGAGGCTGCTATTAGATGCCGGTCCATGGTAATTACTAATCAGTTCTATTCAATATGCAAACACGTTGACCCAAGCTGCTGTGCTTGTAATTAATTTACAATGGTACCTAGATATTCGTCATGTATGCCATCTGGATTAGTTTCTTGGTGATACGCTCAATGTAATATCAAACTTATGTTTAGTGTGTTTAAATGGGATTAAATTGATTTTATCGAAAGTCATATTCTTTTTATGAATTCGAAGCACATCTTAGGATGGTTGGTGCTATCCACAACGGCTGCGTAGGTACCAAAAGCATATTTTCTCTTCAACTGTGAGCCTTTGGCATCGCGCACGTTATAAGGTATTAACGTTTGCTTACCAACACCTAATCAACTATTTTTTATTAAAACGAAACAAGCATAGTCTATAATTAGAATCTTTATTACTGGAATTGCTCAGTTTTCTTTAAGCACTTTTTTTACTGCCTCGACCCTAATTAACTAAGAGATGGTGGGAGATAACGTCAAAGCCTCCGCGAATGGCTTGCACAATCTGCATCGCGATTAGGGTAATTTTAGCAGTGAATTTTATACTTCGGTAGTTAACCAATTACGTGGATTACTATCACTTGGTCTGGTAACAAAATATTTGTCTTCATACAAGCATTTATTCTCTATTCCAGATTATTACCCACAATTACAAATGTTTATATTATACTCATACAAAATTTTCCCATATGGCTAGTGTATACAACATTGAAATCTTTATACAAATACGAGTATTATGATTCACATCATGTATGAAATGTTTTTTGTAAATAAAATGAATGTCCATATATCAATAACGAATTTCCTTAAGAATATCTTATTTGTATGTTTTCGAAGTACATTATTGTATGTTTAATCAACATATACATTTTCCTTACATTAAACGATCACAAACCTGCACACTTTGTCTGAAAAAAAAAATTGTTCTTTAAGGTGTGTGAAGTCTAGCCTAAATCCTCTAATTCTGAAAAGAGATCCATGTTCCAGCAGTGGAACGATAGAAGGGTCGTTATCGATTATCGAAACGATCATATTCCGAAGAGCACTGGTTGTCTGCATGCTTATAAACGACGCTCGCTGCGGGTGCTTTTATATACTTGTAATTGTACACAGAGCAGAACAGAACTAAGAAGCAATTTGGAGATTGGTAAGTGGGACGGAAGGCCGGCGGTAAATTGCGTAGTCGCAATACGTGTCGTTTGTACCGAACCACTTAGACTGTATTGATGACTGCTATTTGTATCTATTATCTTGTCTACATTGGTAATCACTACATAGTATAAAACAAAGTCGCTTTCTCTGTCCCTACGTCCCTTTGTATACTTAAACTTTAAAACTACACAACGGATTTTGATGCGGTTTTTTCTAGTAGATAGAGTGATTCAAGAGGAAGTTTTATATGTAGGATAACATCCATTAAATAGTGGATAAATACTGTTATTTGTGAGGTTTCTAATGTGATGTTGTTAATTATCAATTTTTTTCCGCTTACATTGCAAACGCAGGCTGAACCCTACGAGATTTATCAAAATAATATAGTAATTATTTGTACACATTGAAAAGGTCTACAGAAAACTCCGGGATGGTATATGTCTCTTATGGATATCCCACAATAACATTTTATTGTCATTTACTTTTTACGACAAATAATGGCTAATTTTCGCAGCGATTTTAACCAATACAGCATTAATTATGATCCAATTAAATAGCTTAAACACATTGTTTATTTAATATAGATCTATATGGTCCTTTACACCACAAGATTTAAATGAATATTTTCGAAGATATTACAGATTTAGAATTGCGGGACGTAGCGCTTGCGGCGGTACTGGCTGGCCGGGGCGGCGGCAGCGTGCTTATAAATAGCACAAATTATTTTTTAACTATTTTTAATTTAATTAAAATCATCGTTTAAGTTGAGGTATTTCAGTTAAAAAAAAGAACTGCATAGAATAGGTATCTTTTGTTTGCACCCGTGCGAAGCCGGGGCGGGTCGCTAGTAAGTTATAAAATTCTAAATTACGACGTAACCGCTTTGCGAAAAGCCCGGAAGCAAGAATATTAAGGTACCATGCGTTTGAGTGTACACGGCACGATGGGGGGAATATTAGCTATTAAGAGCAAATTCAATTTCGTATTTTGCCGGCTGTACCCATCTAGCCTCGAGCTAGAATTAGCATGGAAATTCGCATAATACCTAAGCACATACATATAACTACATAATCGCATGTACACCCTCACCTGTGTCTCATTGGCAGCGAGTAAGCGTTAAACTATCACATGAATAATATTTCGAATACTAAACACCAAACTGTCGGTAAAATTAAGGCATATTAACTATTTTTTATTTATCTTTCAAATATAACTTTTTAGATATACAGATTTGTTATTAAAAAAGGAATAAAAATCTTTATATCTCCCTCCCCTACTTACTAAATTAATCACTTACTAAACTTTAAATATTTAATTAAACATGTCTTAAATATACATTTATATATTTAATACTGCTGTTAACTGTACAGCCTCTCACTGAGAAATTTTTGCATATAAAATATAATTCATTAAATTGATGAATTATATTTTATATGCATATTTTCCTGCTGCATATTTCTGCATATTTAATACCTGCATATTTTCTATTATCATTTGAATTTAGAACAGTTCCTATATGAATCACAGTGCAGTTTGCAGTGATTTGTCTGAAGCAGATAAGACGACCATCACTCACGACGTCCGATGCGGTTGGCGCAAATCTCCTAGCAAATTATGGCTCGCGTTAGGCTAATCAGCCAGACAGTTGCCAAGAAGTGCTATCTGAAGGACATTAGCTGTTCCGACTAAGCTAAGTTGAGAAAAGTTGAATTATCTTCGTAAACCAAAATAAAATTGACCTTTCAATGTCCGAACCTTTTAAAATCGTAATGCCCGTAGCGTAAGTAAATTCTAAGTACGGTGATAAAAGGCTTTATAATGTATCCCAATAAAAACTTTTTAGTGATTGTCGTTTTTGAAGTTGCAATATCATTATACTTTGACTCGTACAACAAAGAAAACGAAAAGTGAGTGTGAGTCCATCTTGTCATTAATTTTCCCATGTAATCTTTATCGAGTCGATAGATGATCGTGAGTGATCAGCCATCGTGGTGAAAGGATAAGTCGCAATGTCCAGGATGCGCCGGGCAGTATATGTTCGTACTTGATCAGATATAGTCGCCGCTCGCGAAGGTTCCTTTGATGCGCCTTTAATGTGTGAACCGTTGGGGAAATTATAAATAAATAAAATTAATAAATAATTAACCCGTCGCTGCTTATTTAAAGGCAATATTAAATTACTGCCTTTGTACTCTTTCACAACATTTGAGATACAATCAACGTCAACCTACACTTTTTAATTTCGGATTTATTTATCCAAACAATTCCAATAAATAAATTATCACTATTGTATGATAGTTTCATTGTAAAATTAAAATGTAGCCAAGTTAATATTTTCAACTGAAACAAAAATTACAATGGCACGATATTTTTCGCTACCCAGTCGAAGAAACTTATCCAGAATTACGTTGAAGAAGAATTACGTAGAAGAATGAGGACAGCTTCATGAAGTTTACTATTAAAAGTTAGGATACTTACTTAAATCTATGAACTTGACAATTTTAATAAATCCAGTGTAGTATGCGTTTCAAAGCTGTCCCTAAAAATTTAGATGCTATAAGTATAGGTTTGTTTTACGAAAATTTAGATTTCCAGATGCAATGATCTATTTAATTTTCTATTTAGCAAAATAATTGACGCTATCAATGATTGTATTAAAATTTATAACAAGTTGTTAAACCGAAGCTTGTACGAATATATGCACATATCGCTAGTGCAGCTGCCGCTGGGAGTAAACACTTTCGTAAAGAACCCATTGCCCTGAGTAAGAAGAATAAATGAGTTTGAGTCAACAGACTTCTAACATACTTAACTTGATTTATATACGAACACTTTTATAGCGGACGTTCATAGAATTTTCTACATATTTACACGCACGAAAGCTTAACTGGGGAAACTGCCTATCCCTTCGGGGTTAAAAGCGTGTTGTTACGTGTTACGCTTTTTAAAAGTATTTATACGTACATTATTATACTTATAAAAGTCAATACATAATTTATTTATGTATTAACTCATCAACTTAAAGTTACGTTTCACTTGCACACGTTGACCAAAACACTGACAACATCGAGAACAAAGCATATTCAAAATGTACCTGAAGCGTTTTAAATTTCCATAGTTATTTTGCCCGATTTTCTAAAAACGCAATAATTGGTTAACAAGATCACTTGGAAGAATAGTGATCGATCGCGAGATTAAACCAATGATTTTTGATCTACATTAGATACTTATTGAAATAAAAGTGGTTTGGAATTGAATTTTCTTATTTTGTAAAAAGTAGTATTTGTCAATTGTAAACGAAATGAGTATCAACAACATTTCAATGTAATATATTGTAATGATTACGCGATACGTGCCCAAAGACGTAAAGATATGTGAATCCTGGTCTTCCACGTAACTTGCACCAACCTCTCGAGTTGTATCTATATCTGCTTAGTTATTCTTTCACATCGTAGTACAAAGTTTTGTTAGGTAAGATAGTTCCAGCAACATTCAATATATCAAAAAATGTATATTTGAAACCTCTGATTTAAAATCTAATACGGATAACGTAACATAACGCCTTTAATCCAAAAAGAGGAAGGCAGAGGAATGTAGTACACTCCCACGTTTCATCAGTTATGTTTACGTCTCACTATGAAATTGGTGAGCCTATTGTCATACAGCAGGCACATATCCTGACTCCAAACCACTACTACAAAATCTAAATAAGAAAAATCCATTAGTGCTCGATACGGGATTTGAACGCAGGACCTTTCGATCAGCAGTTGCGCTTGCAACCAACACGACCAGCGAAGCAGTCAACGTTAAGATACGCATAAGCTTTCAAAACTGTTCCTCTTGTTCCTGCTCCAAAATAAAATTCCAGTCCCAATAGTAATCCCAATCCTATTAAACAAACAAAAATACTATGATGAGGCAGATGCCTTGGACGTGTGCATATGAAATGATGATGTATTGCTTATAGAATCTTCCACATTGACCCTTCTTTGATATAAATCATAGATGGATTGGATTACTTCGGCTGTATTTTATGTCGCGTCCAAGGAAGGGCCTGTGAAATATGGGGTACTTAGACTAAGTAAGGGAATGATGAATTATTTACATTTCATACTCGGCGTATGATGGAAGCGAGTTTTATTATTTTTGTTCCGCAATTGCGTGAGAACAATTATTGTCACACTAATTTTCTACAGCGGAACGCTAAGATTAACGAGTTTCACCTACAACCCGGGCAACTATTCGCCTCTCGTGCATTCATTAAATTACTTCCCATTTTACCAGTTAATCAGCAAAAGAAAGTAATTAGTTAGGAAAAAAGACATTTTATTATTTCATTTCGTATTTAATTTCTACTCATGACGAAACTTATTATTACGTATTATTATAACGTATTTCATTTCTACTCATAACGAAACTTATAAAAAAAGACTTCAATAATTCAAATAATAATTTTATTTCAAACAAAAACGAAACGAAATGAAATCAACTCTACAAGCACACAGGAAATCCTTGAACATTTTAAATCTACAAAAAGGTTGTTCATTCATTTAATTAAACGATGGATGAAAGGATTGCCGCGTGTATTCCCCCCGGGTACCACTTATAACGTATAATATCCAGTAACGTGTAATAACTTTAGTTTATACGCTTTTAATAACCTTAGTTCCGAGTTATACAACTGGGTTGCCGTAAAAAAGAGGTCCTATTTTACGGGCAATATGCGGATTACTAGTTAATATAAAAGCTGTAAAATACGTTACTGCTCATTTGGCATGCAGAAGGCGATGCCAGTTCCCTTATAAAAGGTTTACATCAAAATCCTTAGCAATATTTGGTTCCCAGGTATAAAAGTTCAATGATAAATGTAGAGAAAAAACGGCAAATCCGTACAGATATTCGGCATTCAGTGGTTTTCCTGTATCGCGTGGGGGATCTGGCGCGATAATATGTATTCAAAAATTAATTAACATTTACTCGATTCAGTATATCACAAGAAATTATTATCTATGTATATACATATGTAGTTACCAAGGAGACTGACGTATCGTACATTATTTTTGCGAATATTCTGCAAAATATTGTACGGGATATTTAGTACCGAACGTTTTCATTAACCTAACAGAGGTAATGGATAGATTGCTATCAATTAGCGCTAATCGATCCAAAGTTTGTGTTCCCGTATCAATGATAGCTATTATCTATTTTAACCTAACCTAATCTGTAACCATGATTTGCGCTTGGTTTACTTTAATAGGCTCTCTAAATATTCTATGAAATTCACAACTGACGCGTGCAATTAGTACTACTGGCCTTTTGGTGTAGTGGTTAGTGAACCTGACTGTTGCGCCGGGGTCGTGGGGTCGATCCCCATTCAGAATAATTATTTATGTGATGAGCACTAATATTTGTACTGTGTCTGGATGTAAAAAAACTATCCATTCAAATATATGTTTATAGGTATATTTGTAGTTTATCAGCCATCTGGTTACCATTACACGAGCTCTCTTAATGCTTAACTTTGTGATCAGATGGCTGTGTGTGGAGGTGTCCCTAGATATGATCATTATTACTACTCTCCTTTACCAACACCGGAGAAATGCAAGCGTGATATTACGTTGATAATTGAAACAACAAATATATACTACAAGTAAGCATTGATTCTCCTTAACTGCTAATGTAATAGCAAGAAGTTCAATACAACAGTACATCCGCAGTACAGTTAAAAGGTATCTACAAATATTCTGTTCTATTTTAATATTGATACGCTATTGGGGAATGCTGTTTCGTTGAGAATTTTGAAAATGCACCGGAAATGGGAGAGGCTGGTGCTGCGCAATATAAGCAAAGCGGCTGATGGCCCTGCATGCCAGCAATGTTACATACTTCAACAATGCATGCGTCCTTATTTTTACATTTAAACTTCATTTGAAAATCGAATGGATCTGTAATTGACCGCTTTTGGAAGAAATATGCTTAAATCAATTACCATACGCCTTGCCAAACGTAGCGTATAGCCAGAGTGACGATAAAGCAAACGACACTCCTGCTTCGAAACGAAGAGCTGAATGAAGATTTAATTTACGTAGTCTTAATATATTATTATTCAATTCTAATTATAACAAGATTTTAAATTGTATCCTAACTTTTCAATTATGATGTCAGAAATTCGTCACTTCGCGCGCCTATTAACTTGTTCTATAATTGCATGTATGATAATATAAATCTTGTAATAATTACATCTAAAAGGTATTAAGCGCCTTTGAAATGTTTTGTATTAGCTCAGCGCGTAGATGTAGCAAGTTCGTTTTTGATATTCAACAAACATCCCATTTAATTACTCATCCGCTGGTGAGCGAACGCCAAAGCTTAATTCAAACATACCAAGATGCAGATCTACTAACGTACAGCTCTACTTCAGTATGAGCCGATGAACTACTGTTTATTAAGGTATTCCAGCTTGCTGCTTCCAATTACATAATAATTGATGTTGGAATCCATGTTATAATTCAATTAATCGTTCGGCACCTCTTCTAACTGTTTGTGTTAGTTTCAGCTCTAGATAGAATAAGCCCAGTCGTATGGAAAGGCAAATGCATGAATAGTTACGCATTATAACTTGTATCAATCAATAGCGTAGGTGATTTAGTTCAATGATTGAGTTTAACATCTC
The DNA here is from genome assembly GCA_018245835.1 of Mysoria sejanus stolli. Lineage (NCBI taxonomy): Eukaryota > Metazoa > Arthropoda > Insecta > Lepidoptera > Hesperiidae > Mysarbia > Mysarbia sejanus. Next base: position 1,172 of record DWEJ01001907.1, on the reverse strand, counting down.
GTATAATATATATTTCTTTAGTATTATGTCGATATTAAGACATAATATTTGTAAATTAAATTGAATAATGAGATAACTATAGAAAATGATACGTTATAGAAGTATATAAACATTTAAGTGCGACTGTCGATCTGGAAGTCATGGGTTCGATTCCCGGGTCTGACATTACAAAACTTTTCTCATTTAGATTTTCTAATAGTGGCTCGGATTCTGAATAGGTGCCCGGTGTATGGCAATAGGCTCACCACCTATTCCATATTGAGACGTAAAAGTAACTGGTGTAACAAACAAATTCTACATTCCTCTGCCTACCTCTGCGGGGACAACAGGCGTGATGTTACGTATCATCAGATACGTAAGATGCTTCACACCTATATTCACCATCGGCTGATTTTACTGGCAGAAAACGTCACCTGACATTAAATCAATATTTTGTTAGACAAAGATCTGCCTACCTCTTCGGGGATTACAGGCGTGAAGATAAAAAAAAAGAAAGGACAGGACGCAATGGCGCTTTTTGGGGGAGCCCTATGTTCAGCAGTGGACTGAGATAGGCTGATGATGGTCATACTGATGAAAGATAAAGGACTCATTACCAACTTATCTACATCCGAGATAATGATACATAAAAGGTTAAATGTATATAACAATCTGCACTTAAACTGTAGGATTTCAGCAGTAAATTATGTAAACGGCAATAAAACGTAACGGCTCTTGTAGAAAGCGAATAACGATTCGGATATTCCCTTAGCGAAACTAATAAAACTTAGAGACGTTGAAAATATAAAATGATGTAAATTTTGAAAACCCATTTCCGTTTTATTGCATCTGTTTATAAATGTACATAGGTATATATTTGAGTTTTATCTGAAATAATTGTGTTATTGTTAAACTTAAAGTAAATAATATCACGTCTGTAATCCCTGAAGGTATAGGCAGAAGATTTTAGTACTCTCCCACATCTTACGTAATCTTGTAAGGTAATTAATGAAATTAAACATTATTGTCAGATATTTGTGTTATATTCATATTAATGGAACGTAACTTCAAGCCTGTAATCCCCGAAGAGGTAGGCAGAGGAATGAAGAACACTCGCACGTTTCACCGGTTACGTTTACGTCCCACTATGGAATAGGTGGTGAGCCTATTGCCATGCATCGGGCACATATCCA
>DWEJ01001906.1:0-12212 GCA_018245835.1 Mysoria sejanus stolli | reverse complement strand
TTTACTTTTAGATATTTATTATCATTTAATATTCTACGTTTGCTTACGTTAGGAATATATAATAACATTATTATTACGTCCAACGTGATCACCAATATTAAGAATGATGTCGCATGGGATGCCCGTGACGGAATCTAATTTCAGGCCTCAACTCTTCAAGTGCTTATAAGCTACTTGTGCAAGCCTGACGAAACTCCGCAGACGGACGTTATGGATCTTCAGTGCGGCTCAAAGGCACATACCTACATATTTTAGGGGACCTTAAAATTAGCTGTTGTCTCCCAACAGCAACGTCTGACATTTTCATAAAATATCACAAGCTTAGCAATTGGACCCTGTCTTCAAAGACTAAGCAATCTTAATTGATTTCCTTTGTATCGTTGCAGCTTGGATTTTAAACGATAACAATGTTTAATGTTGGCTGTTAGCTTTTGCGACATTCAGGATGTGTTAATAGAATTTTATATAACAGCAATATCGAATCAATTACACATTAATTGAACTATTCAAAAGGTTTCAGTAACCATGTATCGATATCAATAAATATAAATATCACTTCAGTGATTGCGTAAATTTAAGTTGGCGCGTATTGTTTGCCAACCGACTCGACGAGGTTTTCTAAAGAGATCTATTTTGTTTCAGTAATACGCCTACTGCATGACTTGTGAGTATAACTTTAGTAGCAGCTGAGCTACAAGATAGCTATATGTGTTTGGACAAAAAGTTACTAAAAAGATTATACTACATTCAATAAAAGAAACATCTGACTACACGGTCCAGGCGTCGCGACAGAATTTCACGCTGACCCAAACAGAAGATATGCAAGGATTTGGCTCGCAGAAGGGTTGAGTTGCGACGGGTCTAAGGAGGATTTCTCGGGAGACAATCGGGAGTTATGCCCGAAGGCGGGCGGGGCGCTAAACAACGGGCGCCGTGCCCGCCCCTTCTTTATATTTTCTTACTGCGTTCGCCGCCTAGCGGCGCGGCCGGGCCCCTTACACGCTCGCTCGCTCACTAATTGCGCATTCTTCGCATAGTTTAGCCCTCCCGGCTAACCCCTCGCCCGCCGCCCCCGGACCACGTGAAGCCGTGCGCCGACGAAACTTTCATACTCCCAGGATATTGAGCGGTTTTGAATGTCTTAACTCACGAACGTGCTTGCAGCGGTGCCGTCGGCGCTGACTTTGTATTCAAACTGTTTCCAACAACACACCGCATCGTGGAAGTTGAGCTAAATTACTTCTCATGCATCGATTATTATTAGGGCAAGTCCATTCAATAAACTTTTGTTTGCAAATTATATGTCGAATGGGTCACGAGGAATATGCAACGACACAGGCACACAGCTGGAACTGTAAGTTTTAGAAAAAGTGCACATAAAAATGTACGTACATTTAGAGAATTTGAACTAACAGTGAAAATGGAACCGCGTTAAATATACCCAATATTCTCTAGCGCTGGGCTAAAAAAATATACATTTGTCACATGTGTACTCCGCTCAAGGCGTTTAAGTGTAGTTGATTTCTGCGAGATTAGGTAGTGGGCCGAGGGTGAGGGTGACTTTGGACGCGGAACCGGACTAGGGACGCACTTTCAGGCGCTAGATTAAGCCGGAGGAACACGTCCGCGAGTAATGCGCTCATATATTGTCCGGACGAGATGAGTGTCCGCAATTACATGTCGTGATCTTTTACATTTTGCACGTCCTATCGACATCCCTTCAAAGTGTCTCATAATTGCAAGATCCAAATTTATTTAGTTTCCGCGCAATTTTTTTTAATACACATTATTAGAAAGACAATGACTGCTTACGGATAATTGCATGGCGTGACTCTCCTTGACTTCAGTTTTGTAACATTTTTACGATACTTGTAGAATGAATAACGAATAAATAAAATTTTCTTTTTATCCATCTAGCGCAAAAATATTTAGTCGTGAAGTTTACTGTGCCATGCATAATACAATGTGAAATGTATAAAGTGTTTCGGTTGGTGTAAGCTTTGACTATTACTTTGATCACGAGAAACAAAAATATTGAATTTTTTCATAATATTCACTGTACTATTAAGGTAATGGATGCACACGCTCGTAAGAGAAATACAAATTGGCGCTAGAAGCAACTGCAGCCGAGAGTGTGGCAGCTGCAGCAGCAAACCAACGTTGCTAGCTTTTGTCATTTATTTTAGACACCGAAATTAAGATTGATTTGTAGAAACAATATTTATTATTTACTTCGGCGTCTCAACAAACAAAAAACATTGTGGCTGGATAAAACATACGTCATGTTCATGAGAGAATTATACAAATACGATTAACATTAGTATTTTTTTACGTTTTACTCAAATTAAATTTAACATATATTTGTAACTTTGCCTGCTTCGTTGGAACGAGTTACATTACACTGAATATATTTCGATAGTCACGTTGAAGTCACTTTGCTCTTTGCTATTAAGTCTTATTAAGTGTTAGGCTATTTGAAGTCGAATGAAGAAACTGAACAATCAGCTTATGACAATATTATTAATGCAATACTGTACTAATAACTTTCCATACCATGAAAGTAAGACGGTAGAGTCGGCAAACAATTCACACATCTGGCGACGGGCACAACATTACTAAATATTTCGGCCTGGCTAACGCCGCCGGCAGTTGCCGACGAATTTCATTATGAGTGTGATCTAGGTAGGTATATTTGAACTGTTTATTACTGGTGGTGGAGCGATAAGATTTAAACGGTACATTTCTTTCCGTCCATTAAATCACTTAAGGTGGACACATCGCCCGCGGTAGATTTGTTTAGTAATTCCATCCAGCGCCGCGACGGTCTAAGCGGGCAGTCCTTTAATTAAAACTGGGGCGTATAACGTTGGCGCTTAATGTGCGTCCGGCGGCATAATGACACTGCCTTTAATTGTTCCATGTCAATTGTACCCCGCGACACATGACCACGTCCAAAACTGAATCCCTGGACTGCTCTTTACATCTTTTTTATGTGAGCATACATACTACTGTGAGCATGTGTACTAAAATGTAATTCAGTTCAGACAAGCGAATCAACAAACAGAGGTAATATTTATCCATCTATTCCATAGTGGGACTTAAACGTAACCGGTGAAACGTGGGAAGGTTGTGCATTCCTCTGCCTACCTCTTCGGGGATTACAGGCGTGAAGTTACGTTAGGTAATATTTACATCCGAGGTCCAACAATCATAAAATGTCTACATAATTTAAAGTATCACATAAAGGCAATGTCGAATGAAGACCTCAGAAGCCAAAAATAATTTTATACACGTATCAAATATAACTTTAAATAGTTCCAGTGGAGTTGGTAGGGAGAAAAGCGTTTCATTACTATTACAAGGCAATTCCGAAACATCATGTTTATCTTACGTCCTCTATGTACGACTTTACGAATAACACATTGATTCATACGAGGTTCAGGTGACGCCACAATCGTGCGTGCGAAACATTACAATTTATTAATAAAGTAATGACATAGTGATTATGAAATGTTTGTGCTTACTAACAAGAAGAAAAGGAAATGAATATGTCGATCGATCACACCAACAGCGTTGTCCCTAATTGTGGAAAGTCTATTTTATAGGAATTAAGCAAAAAAATTTGCTGGGTGTGCATTTGGTAGAACATGGTTATCCAAAATGGTCCATATTTTATGTTTTCATCCCATGTTTTAGTGTATTTTGCTGTGTACTTTTTTAAAGGTACGTGTGGCGCATATTACAATTTCATCATATATCATATACAAGTGCAAATCGGATTCATTGATATATTTCACAAATATATGCGTATATCTTTAAATAATGGATTCCTATATCTTACAAAACGTAATTTCACGCCTGTAATCCCCGAAGAGGTAGGCAGAGAAATGCAGAACACTCCCACGTTTCACCAGTTCGTTTGCGTCACACTATGGAATAGGCAGTGAGCCTATTGCCATACACACGGGCACATATCCAGACTCCGAACCACTACTTTATAAAAAATTTAGTAGTGCCCGACCCGGCAGTCACACTTGCAAACAAGACGACCAACGAGACAGTCATTTATATCTTACAATATTTTTGTAAATCATAGATGTGTGTCTCTGGTACAGAAATTAGCAGGCGGTAGATTAATTCAAGCTCAGAGAATACAAAACTGATTTTTTCTTACTGTTAATTTACTAAAGGGAAAAGGTTTTTTAAGAGGCAATCGTCACGTCGCGTTAACGAGCTTCTTTAGTTAACATTGTTGCGTGGAAAAATGCGACCCGTCTCTTATTTTAAGAAATAGCCTTTGTTATAATCTTTAAAGGGTCAAAAGTATTGAAAACAAAACAGAATTAACGAAAATGATTAGCGCACGATTTATTTTGATTACTGGTTATAAAAATTTAAGGATTAACAGTTGGAGCTTTTAACATAACGTAATCCGCGTGCAATATTTAAAAACATATGTATTTCTTATAGAACGAAACAAAAAATTGAATGAAACCATTGTAATAATAAAAAACATCGAGCGCAACATATGCAGACCAACGTTCATTTTAAACAAAATGATAAAAAACGGTCTGGATTAAACAAGATTATGAAAACAAATCTTAGTTTAATTTATAGTTTAGTCCCAAGTTAGGATACGATGAAATCTAAGACGTCCATTATAATGGAATCTTAATGACGTGAATTTTACTTATTACGCACGGAACGGAAAACTCGGACAGCCCAAAGCGAACTGAAAACTGCAGTCGTGGTCGCAACGACCGGACCACTAACAATAGAAGGGGAATTAAGTTTCAATAGTTCAATGTTATTGCGAAATCTAATGTTAACTAACGGCTGTTTCATTAAAGAGTTCACTGAGCTTGCTCTCAATGGACGTCATTGCGTCTACCTGGCCTTAATTGAGGAGGGTCAATTTGTGGTCAACGGCATTAAATGTTAAGGGCCGGCAATACTATTCTCTAGAACAGTTTCGCGCTGACTATCCAAGGAAAAGGGTAAAATTAGATAATGTAGGAATTATTTATTTGATACATGATGCCTGTTCAAGCTAACACGTAACATTAAACATTCTACAATAATTATATCACAATTATCAGAAAATAGAAGATAAATAAACACTTTTCTTAAAATACATCTACAATATCATACAATTAATCAATATTGATATCGACTTAGGGAAGTGTAATACACTGTCGCGTTTTACCAATTACATTTACGTTCCACTATGGAATAGGAGGTGAGTATACCGCCATAATGTACATCGGGCACATATCCAGACTCCGAGACACTATTAGAAAACCTAAGGGCTTGGCAACTGCTAATATGTATGAGGTAGTTTTTATGATTGATGTTTAGTGTACATAAAAACATATCTTCACGTCAGGTCCATTTCGTGGCAGGTAGGAGCAGAGAGTGCAAATTTGTTTTCTCACAGATCTGCTGTGCTTCTTCAACATTTATCACATTCAACAATGTTTAACGTATGTGTGAGATTGACTGCGATATTTGAGACATATTATATCTCAATAATATTTATAAAATACATATAAATCAAACCAGCATTCACATTAATCGCAAATTTATTATGTAAGTTTCGCAAATGTTGTGGACATTAAGTAGACGTACAATTTTCGATATCAAGAAAAAAGGCGAACTTAATTTGTCCATGATAGTATTTTTCATTTAGTCTTAAAAAAGTATCACAAAAGAAAACATTACAGATTCTACAAATACAATATCTAAAAGTGATCATACAGTTAATAAGGAGGAATCTGTCTAGCATCATAATACCGTCTCGAACACCTCGCTCGGCCGGCCGACAGTTATTTACCGCAAGTTAAGAGAGCGAACAAAAGCTCAGCGTCCACTTGACTTCCTCGAATTGGCGACACGGTTCGATCGAGAGATAATAATTGTCGGTCCACGTCTTTCCGCGGAATCCTATTGCGCAAACCGCTCCGTCGGCTCACTTCAATACCATCGCCTCACCTTTTGTCTCGTGCCATACTCATTGTTCATTTTGGACGTAATGGCCTTGATAACGCGTCACAATACAACCAAATTGATGTGTACGCAAATTGCACGGGTTCCAGTTTACATTAATGCAATCGAAGCACACTTGGGAAATATTATGTTGTTGATGTAAGATTGTGCATTCAATGGTTACTCATGTTAAGTAAATAAAAAATGTGTCAATCAATCATGAGATGAGAAAAATTTATTTTCATATTCGTCACCGTATATTTTTTTTTCAAATAAACTTAAAATATTTTTTTTTCAATACTTTATGATAATCTATTAAACTCCACGGTAATTAATAATTCGTTGCTCTACAAAGTGTGAAAAATAAATTCACGCTCACGCTCATGGCAATGTACAGTGGCAGTATTAAAGAATGTTAAAAAAGATCTATGTGAGGGATGTATTGGTTCTTCTAGCATATACGGACTCACCGTACATCTTGCCCTCATCGGAGAGGATGATCTTGCGCCTGCCGCAAGGGGGGTATATCGCCAACGCTTCCTGGAAACTCTGCTCGATGTCCGGACTCCACACCCCCTCCGCGTCCGCCGCCGACATGTCCTGCAAACGTACGTTCCATATGTTTACCAGAAAGTAAACAGGTAAACTCATTAGAAAATACAAAAAACAAGTGATTTGTAACGCAAATTGCAAGGCCTGAAAACTGAGTTGATAAACAACTCCTTAGGCATATAAACATCGTCAAACGTCAAACAACGTCATTCTTCTATTGGCAAAAGTTGTAGCTGGAGGAATGCAGTACTTCCACATTTCTCTAGCTGTGTTATGTTCAATGTGATAAGGGTGGATTTAATAAAAGCCTAAATTCAATCCCGAGTGATATTCTATAATATTCTAAATGTGATATTGATATAATTTGTTAATTAGACTTATTCAGTTTTAAAACATGAGTATGAAAAAAAGTAGATTATGTTTATAAAACTTAAATTATGAATTTTGCCTAATTTCGGTCAAAATAACCGATGAAACGTGGGAGTGTTCTGCATTCCTCTGCCTACCTCTTCGGGGATTACAGGCGTGAAATTACATTTCGGATAAAATATAGCATTTTTCCGCTCATAGGTATATCTTGAGACATCTCCTAACACGGCCATCTGATCTTAAAGCATGCGGTCGAGCTTGTGTCATGGTAACCAGATGGCTGATAATCCAAACACCTGTATGCATAATCACATACTTATATGGATACTTTTTAACACAAAGGTATAGAACAAGTGCTGGTGCTCATTAGACACATTTTATCCCGAGTGGGAATCGAACCCACGACATCCGACTCAATAGACAGTTTCACTTATCACTGCACCAATTAGCTAGTCCTGTTACTTCAATCGCTTCTTAATTATGTGCAATAAGAAAGAGGTTGTTGATAATAATAACTCGGTAATGCGAAAATCGAAGTAATCGAAATAACGAAGTCTTACAATTGAGATGAGAACATAACGCTGGTAATAACGTCACTCCAATATAATTGTGTAAGGTTGGTAAGTAGGTACTCAATAGAAATTTGAAACATCTATTACAAATGAATAAGGTTACTTATTCAATTCAAATCACTCCATAGGCGAAGCCTTGAGCTTAGATTGTTCTGTATAAATGTATTTTGAATGTGTAAATATTTTAATATCCAAACAATGTAAATTAGTACATGGGTTTGAGTAAGTCATGTTTGTGAGGCAATTTCCACCGACGCGGACGGATATCATATTTCATAATGCAAAAGCTACATAAATCCCATTTATAATAGAACAATTATAAATATATTAGCTTTTGCACGTGGTTTTTCCCACGTTGTATTTGGTCTGTTAAATAAAGTTTCGCGACAGACCATTTTAAACAAATACATATTTTACTAATTTGATTGCCTCGTTATTCGTGTTGGTTGCATGTGCAACTGCCGATCGGGAGGCCCCGGATTCGATTCCCGAGTCAGGCACTACAAAATTTTTTAATTTAGATTTTCTAGTAGTGGGTCGGAGACTGGAATTGTGCCCGGTGTATGGCAATAGGCTGACCATCTATTCCGTAGTGGGACATAAACATAACTGGTGAGACGTGGGAGTGTTCTGCATTCCTCTGCCTACCTCTTCGGGGATTACAGGCGTGATGTCACGAGACGTTAGGACTATGGAACATATGTAGGAAGACAATTTTAAAGAAATGCGCTTATACAACAAAGTTCATAAATGTACAGCATATTTTTTTGGAATGGTAAAGCATATTACAGGTAGGAACTAAAAACTAAAATATATGAGTAAATGTAACTTGAGGTAGTCTAGTTAGAATGACTATCGTCTTCATTATGAAATGAAATAATAGCTAGTGTTTGATAGATTTCTTTCATTTAAAATTTTTCACTGACCATCAGGAGCTCTGTCTTAATATTAATTCCCATTTTTTACTTCTGTCAGAGCGCCATCCGGTTTGAGCTATTCAGTCCATCTCACGTTAAATGGTTCATAAATCCATTAGCAATGAACATTCCCTAGCAATGAAGATTTCAGTGGTATTCAAGGTTGCCAACTGCTTCTTGGCACACAAATATGACACAACGTAGTTAAATTTATTCATTTTTACCAAATGTAACTAAAAGAAAACACACAGGTATATTTTAATCTCCTTAATCACTATAAGTTATTGTTTATTCTATAATTAAATGTTCTACAGTGTCATTTGCAAAGTTCGTGATTAGTTATTAATCACGATTGATCACGTTTGATCAATCCTTGTGGACGTTTTAACAGAATGTCGCTCACGTTGACTCTAGAATCATTAATAAATGAAGCCAATGTGTTGTCTTCGTATTTTAAACTGACCAACTTCATGTTTTCATAATTATTTCTTAACATCTCTTTTAGCAACATTAACAAACAACTTGCGCATGGTTACGTGAAAAAATTGAATGGATGAATGAGTTTACAATACAGAACTATTATTCCAAAAGAATATTTAGTTTGTATTTATTTATTTAATTTAGTTTATTTATTTATTATGTTTGGTACTCGTTGCTCTTTGCCTACCTCGTAAAGGACCTGACGTGAAGATATGTATGTATGTATGTATTTAATGTTATTGATGAATGTGATGTGACACATTCACAAACAACTCGCTGGGTATTCAACTAAACTAAATCCATTCAACGAGGCCTCTTTTGAGACTGTTTGCTCCGCTACGGACAATTTAATGCATTACCCATTTGTTTAAAACACTTTTCGCTATACGCCGATGTCCAGGGGCCAACCAAGTTGCAATATTACCGCACAACTTGCACCGTGTACATTATTAGTCATTACTGATGTAATAGCGTATCGATTTGTAAGCGAAGCAGATGGTATTAACCGTACACAGCGAACGACGTTATACGTAGTTTGCACTGTATGAATAACGTCAATCTCACTCAAACAGTACATGCATGTGTGACTATATACGCATACGAAAGAAAATTCATTACTTTTGTTAGCCTAATACTTAAAACAACAACGTGAATGATAATATTTATACGAAATATTAGTAAGAACACAAATACTACATTTAAAAGCTAATTGACTCAGTTATCCAACGTCTTCAAAACACAAAGTGAGAATTTATATAACCGTACCGGCACAAAAGGGTTTCACATCTGTTCGAATATTTCACCCGAAGACTTCAATTTAAACGGAAGAGAGGACGGTGAGTGCGTCACTGTAATTAATAGAGTCGGTTCTATTCTGAAAGGGAAATAAAAATAACGCGGCGCATCGGCTTCAGTGCGGCGGGCGATCGAAAACAGCGTGAATCACAGTTCTGTGAAACCACTCGAAACGAAACAGCACTGATCTTGGATCAGTTCAATCGTCGGTCACTATTTGCTACATTGTGCGGTTTGTTCGTCGTTTGTTACGTACACTCACTAAATCATGCAGGAGATGGAATCACGGTGTTACAGATCTTTATAAAACTGTATTTTATATCGTGTATGATTATGCGAATATTAAAGCTTCAATTTATATGAGTAAGGTAAATATGTCGTCCTGAAAAATTTATCATACCATTATTTATAACATGAACATTCTCTATCCTCGCAAATTTGACGTGGTTCTTTTACATTAATTATAATTAATACATAATATTATAAAGAAATAAACGTAACATCAGGTCTGTAATTCTGGAAAAGGGAATGCAGCACAGTATCGTACACTCCCACGTTTTACCAATTACGTTTACGTCACCGTATGTAATACGTAGTAAGTCTAATGCCATTCACTTGGCACATATCTGGAGTATACAGAATCTAACTTAGAGAAATCCAATAGTGGCCGACGCGAGATTTGAATCCAGGACCTCCCGATCGACAGTCGCGTTCACTGCTTGTTTAACAATACTGTTCACTGCTTGTTTAGGTTCACACATATGTACATTCACTAGCGTGTAGTCTAAATTGTTGTATGCGCGGTATTCCATATTAGTGGAATTCATGTGTGTGAAAATACATTGAAAACGGGGTAGCGCAAACATCGACATCTATCTAATCAACTATTAATAAAAGGCCCTTTTGTTAAAAATGTTAATACAAAAGCGATGTCAATCATCGAATCAAAGAACTGTCTCGGAGGAAAAGAGCAACCATTATTGTTTTTGTTGACTATTGCAATCCACACTTAGACTTCAGACTTCAATTACATTGATTTTACTAAGAACTTGCATTTTAACGCTGCAGCTTCATACCCAACTATTATTTTACATTAAAAAGCTCTAGAATTGGGCAAATAATCCACCTGATCTTATATAATTTCCGTCACTACAGCTCCGTGCTAAATTAGAGGATATGTCAATGGGTTGCCTTTCTTCAACACTGCCTTTGGCAAACTCAATATCATTGTGTACACCTTTTAAACCTCTATTATAATCGGAAGGATGTGTATAGCAATGTATTAATATAATGAATAGCGTTACCTTTTCATCGTCGCTCGCGTCGCCGACATCGAGGTGCTTCGCGTCGGCGCCGCCCGAGCCGTTGGTGTCGGGCGCGCCGGCCGCCGCGCTCCACGGGGACGCAATGGTGCCGGCCGCGAGCGCGCCGCTCGCTGGAACAAACCATTCCAACGTGTAGTTACATGTTTAAATGTAGTTGTAACACGTAGAGCTCTACACAAAACTACAACAACTCTACTTAGTCGCAGTTACAAAAAGTACATGATAGATTGTTTGCTTATTGAAGATGTCAACTATTAATTGTTTGCAAACATAGTTGTCGGATAACTGTTTTTACAAGGGTACTTTAATTGGATAATACTAAAAAGCATTCTACGTTAATGAAAAGCGTTTAAGAATTAAAAATCGATTAGTTTATTAGACGTCAAAAGCTCTATCACATAAGATCGAAAGCAATGTGTTATGTTAATCAACGTCGGCGCGGGCGGCCTTCGAACGCTTGTAGCCAAATTTCCGTGTTTCCCGGTTCCGAAGGATATTAAAACAGTCGAAATATTTTATTTAAATCTATGATAATTATTGAAGACTAAAAACAACACAAAATATACTATTCTCAGTATAAGAGAGGCCATATTCAGTAGTGAGTGTTAATTGTTGCAACGCTGTTGATATCTTCTTTTTCATTTATTTTATATTAATTTACAAAATCTACATCTTAATTAATTAGTATTCTTATACAGTATACATATTCTTGACAATAGTACCTATACATATTCTTGACAACAGAATAAAATTAAACAATAATAAGTAAATAATGTAGTTTTGATTTTGTTAACTAAGCTATATAAAATAATTAGTAAATGTCTAACAAGATCAAATATTTTTTATGTACAAATAAATTTAATCAAGTGTCGGGACGGAACAAGAAAACATACAGTATACATAGGTTTGGATAACGAACTATAAGTATCTACATATTACAAATTAAAATCTTCAACTATATTATCTGATAGGCATGGACTAGTTGTTCGGAGTGACGTCAAACGCGTGTTTGCTTACTGAGCTGGCGGTCGTATCCTGCATGAACACTCGAATGTTGGCAAATATGTATCCGTTGTGGTTCTATCGGCAGCATACACTGCAACGACACCAATTGTTCTTGTGCGGATCTCATCAATCCTTAATGCAACTTTATACAGTTGTTTCTAATACTATTTTAATATTAAAACAGTACGCAATGAGCAGACAGCAGCCACAAG
>DWEJ01001905.1:0-12214 GCA_018245835.1 Mysoria sejanus stolli | reverse complement strand
CCACTGGTTCAACGCGGCAACTGCGCTTCCTCAGTATAAATTCGATAAAATAAAAGTGGGTAGATATCATTAAATTCTCGTGTTCATGTTATGAAATGTATCCGTGAGCGATCACTGATATAGCTCCGCGTGCGTCCTGTCCGACGGGCAAGCGGTGGAGAAGCGAGCCAGCACATGTTGAGCACGTGGTCGGCTCACGTTACAATGTTTACTTGCGACCGGCTGACGGTCTGCTGAGACTCGTTACTCCACGCTGCACCTGTAGTAGTGCCGCCGGTGAGTGACCCCCACCGAAATACTCACGGCGGACTCCTTTTTTTATTAGCGAACTTACGCGAGTTAACAAATTGTTTACCGGCTCGCGTGCGGTACACGTCTCGTAATCTTATCAGCGTCTTCATGATACTCATATTCAGAGAGCGTCCGTACCGCCGAGCCCGCGGCGACGGTTTACATTTTTATCAACATTGACGACAGGCGGCAACATTTTATTTTGCGTGCCATAAATATGGAACTAGTGAAGACGGGGAACTAGTGAACACAGTGGGGGGACGGAACTACATTTTTATGCAAACTTATCTGAAACCATGCATACGCAAGTAGCGGCGAAATCTTTACAGTGTAAATAAATATCGTACAGCATGTCGCTGAGGGAAATTATATTACCGTCATAAAGGCTTAACAAGCTACGTTCCGTTACAGATCGTTTTATAAAATGATTCCTTAAAATAATATTGCATAAAATGCACTTGCATTTTAATTTTAAATGCAAATTATTTCCGTTATATAATTTTAATCATTGTTATTATCTTGGAACTAAATAAATGAACAATTTTATTCACAAGTATGCTAAACAGGTAAACAGAACATTCATAAGTTTCAACCACAGACTAAACTCATGTACATAAATACTAATTGTTATTTATGAACGCAAAACTTCAAACTTCAAACTTAGCACTTTTTATATAATTATGTACTCTATAGTTTACAAGTGTATTACGAGAAAATATTCGATTTTAGGAAAATATTTTTAAGAGTTAGTAAAACACATTAAATATTTTTCATAGCTATGCATTTCAGCCACATCTCATTTTCGCGAAGTATACCATATGCGGACGGAATACAAATAGCGAGTCCCCGATCGTATAAGACGCAGCGCGGGATAACACCGTGTCGATTTATTATGTCCCATTACGTTTAATTCCAACGGAATACAGAAACCGAGTGAAAATAAAATCGAACATCTTATGAAAATATTCAACAATTGATATTTGCAAAACGGAAGCATTAAAAACACTATAATACGAACTTGTTTGTTTGTTTGTGATATGATTGCAACGGATATTGTGAAACGAATGTTTCGAAGGTCAAATGAGATAATAATTATTACTTCCGTTGCACCAGAATTGGGTCGATGAAAATAGTCTGCAAATGATCCCATAACCATTTATTTTTTATTTTAATGTACTATAAGTGTTATTCTATGTGTATTATTTTGTTTTATGTGTGTCTTGGATGTGATAGCAGTTGACAACTATAAAATTTTCATTTTCATTTTAAATCAACGCCAAAAAATTGTGTATATATTTTTGTGTCTAAGGAAAACATTATAAAATTAATGATACGGTGTTTATAGAGTCGTTTTTTCAATGTTGTCCGAGCAACCGAAGTGCACTTATCGGAACTGAGACAGATTGCAACACGGTAAGCTCGTGAAGTAAAATTCTCAAACGACAGCCATCCCTTCCAACATGCCAACACGCATTGCTTAATTTCATTCATAGTTTATGATAAGGAAACGCCAGATATTCTATTGAGATCCCGGTTTCGATCCTCAAGTCAGGTCAGGAGCCCCAAGTGTTATTAAGTTCTTTTAACTTGAATGTCTCTGCTGTGGTCGTGTTGGTTGCAAGCGCAACTGCCGATCGAGAGGTCCTAGGTTCAAATCCCGGGTCGAGCACTATTGAATTTTTCTAAGATTTTCTAGTAGTCGCTTAACGTCCGGATAGGTGTCCAGAATATGGTCATAAGCTCAACACCTGATCCATAATAGGACGTGAACCTAACTGATGAAACTTAGGAGTCTAGGTACTACACTTCTCTGTTTACCTCATCGGGGTTATAGGCGTGATATGGCGTTTCTAACTTAAAATTATCAATTCTCAGTTAGCTCGGAGTCTGGAATTGTGCAGGGTTTATATCAACAGGGTCGTCTTCCAATTCTATGGGATGTCTAACATGACAAGTGTAACGTGGGTATACTCCGCGGCCTACCTTTTCGGGGTAATACAGGCGTGGTATTATGTTCCTATAAAATATGCGGAATTTTACATTTACAAAACTCCAAGTCGAATCCAATCACAACCACTTTCCAAGCAGCCTGTCATTCGCATAAAGAATGCCTTAAAAGCTAGTCAGAGTCAGAAGTCAAGTTCGGCACAGCATACTTTAAATAGCCTGCCAGTTACAAATGCGATAGGGAACACGTATTTAATTACTTTGTTCTGAAAACATGAATAAAAGTAAACTAATATCAGCTGTATGTTATTTGCATAACGGTTCGAATGAAATGAAATTATTACAAAAAGACAAACCGTTGCTATCTGTACATGTGGAGCTATACATATATAAAAACCTGTTTTATAACACATAAGTAAAAAGGAAGAATAATATCTCATATGTATCATATACGTTAATATCTCTGACAACATTTATACCGATATAGTGCATTTTTTATTATTTCACTTCACTTTACTGTCGATGTCGGTGCGGAGAAAGAATACATTCCCCGGTCCTGTGCCGAGATACAGGGTGTTGTAAGAGACGAAAAAACTCAGCCTGAACTGCCAAGGCACCGCTAGATGCCCTGAGCGCCTAAGGGCAGCAGCTTAAACGGTGCGAGAAGCTGTGCTCTGCGACCCTGCGACCCCCAATCCCAGCATGGGGATTATGGGCAACCCCTCAAGGGAGGCCTACTCCAGCAGTGGACTGTTATTTTTGATGACATTTTTATACATCTAGCCCGGCGGACGTGCGTCCTGATGGTGAGTGATTACCGGCATCCATTTATTTTCGTTAAAGGTGTACCCAATTAAGCAGTTCTTTTAAAAATCTATGACATTATGATATTTACAACACTTTAGAAGGTCCATGGCGTTTTTGGCTTTGAATAAGCACTCTCTTTGCTCTTTTCGTGCAGAATTACCTACATGTCGTAGTGCTCCGAGTGAAATATTACGAGGAACGACAATGACGCTGTAATTACGTTACATGACAATGTTATCGTTGGAAAATACAATAGGTCTGATAGCTGAGTAATACAGACGTATTTTGACGAAGTCATAACTATAATAAAAATAATTGTTTCTACGTCTCTCACGTACGTTTATTTCATAATGTAATAAAAGAAATTTTCTAAAAGTGTCGTATAAATTATACTGGCCCCCGAGTTAAATATACACATCTTCATTTCAAGCACGTGAAACAAAATGCACCGGTGTAAAGAACACAGCATATTAGCAACCGAATCATAATACGAATAAAATACAACTAAGGAACAGAGCGAACGCCCTTAAAAAGTGTTGCCATTTTGTCACACGGTAAACGACGGGAAGCGATCGTGATTCTTTGACGAGATGTTAATAAATGGGACGCTTCCACCTTATAATTGGGAAAAACTGTCGCGTCGCCCTCTCAGTTACAGATGGGTATAAATCTTTGTGTAGACGGGGATCACCGCGCGTCTCCACTGCTGTCCGTTACTTATTCCGAGCACGCGCCCACTCTGTCCTCTGAATATAAGGAATATAAGGCGTTGCGGCCCATTTATTGCACGTCGACTCGCCTCGCTAAGGACGCTCAAACTAAATAATTAATGGCGTCCGTCACAGCTTGCAAATTTTAATTATGTCCTGTTGATATATGTACAGTGGAGATGATATTGCGTTTGCGGCATAGTAATTGATGGTGGATGTTTTGGAACTTTTGTTTGGGCCCTCGTATCTAAGTTACATTATTTGTCAGACACCGGAAGCCCGGAGTACCTATATGCTGTCACACAATGCGCAGTACACGTTCGTGAAGATGGATTAAATGGCACCGTACTAGAGGTTTTCAATCTTCGCTTAATTCTCCGATCCGCTCACTTACTGTTTATGAATAACAAATAAAAGCTACTGCTTAATCGTTGGCCAAAATACGAACATATTTATATTATATACATAGCAGTGTATTGATATTCCAAAGTATAAATGCTTCGGTAACATTGTTGCTTGTTCAAAAGCGTTTAAACTAATCGCCTGATATTTTACAACATAATTATGAATACCGTGTATAAAACAAATTCATCTTTTTCATGACTATAACGTACCAGTACACTTGCAACAACCATTTTGAGGTATTTGTATATGTAAAATTATTAACAATCAACTTAACAAAATACACTTTTTTAAGCAATTGTTTCCGGAATAATGACACATTATGCTCTCCCGAGCACACTGAGCTGCAAGGCGATGGATACAACCATTTATCACATCCCAACCAGTTCTATACGCGAATATGGCAATTATGCCAAACAAATCATTTTAAACGCCCCTTTACTGCATTGCGTACAAAATGATGTATACAAGAATAAGAATTTCTTCACGACGCCAACAATCCTTAGAGTTCAAAGAAATGTAAAGATTTTCTACGGCTTATATATGCCATGTTATATTGTGAGCTAGAAATTTGGCAAGCATCTGTAATTTGTACAACTACTTGAAGATCATTATGTAACTCGAACATTACGTAGAACGAAACGTATACGAAATAATAAATGAGGATAACAGTGGCGTAGAAAATTCTAGAACGTTCTCCAGTTATTTCTAAATAATCAATCGCAATATTACAACGGCTAACACAAGAGATCTCCTATGTAAATAAAAATGATTTTACATGATTTTACATGATTGAAACCAAGTTTCACATATTCACCTACCAAATAGGTCTGTCCCGTCCGAGGTAGCCAGACTTTTCCGAAACTGGTATGCGTGCTAGAAATATATTAAACGTAGAGGATGGTATCCAAGATATTTGTCTCTAAAATATTTTCTCGCTCAAAATAATTATTTATCTTAATAAAAATTGATTTCAAAACTACTCGCTAGTAACAATATCCTTGAAAACTTGATACCCTATTTCTAATTGGAACGTTAATTTAGAACTTTCGCCAGCTCAGCGCATGCGAAGTATCTTAAACTACTGTTTAGGCTTCTGACATATTTTGGCCTAAGGCAAGCGTGGCTGAGGGATTAAAATGTTTCATTTTTCACAGCAAAAACCTATTGTACGGTGTTGAGTAACTCACATTCTGCAATAGATCAAGTTGCTGTATGCGTGTTTCACAAATAAAAAATTACTTCCTTGTTCGTCTAAGTTCGTTCACCCCATGAATTTTTATGTGGCGCAAAAAATACCCCCTCTTACCAAGGTATTCTGAAATGTTTTTAAGTGCCGCATTAATGCTGCCATAGTTTTATCATTATTTCTGTCTTGCATTTTCAAAATTGCAATCACATAACAAATGTAGGTTAAAAATATTTTATCCTTACAAGATATTAGCAAGTACATTTCATAGGCTCACCACCTATTACATAGCGGGACGTAAACGTAACCGGTGAAACGTGGGAGTGTTCTGCATTCCTCTGCCTACCTCTTCGGCATTTACAGGCGCAATGTTACGTTACGCTATCATTATGACACATTGATAGATCTATTTATAACGCATATATTTTCTATTGATACAGCAATACATCTTTTATGATATAAAAATTACTTACTCTTCTTACAAAAGAGCTCAAATTATATTTAATTTTAGTCATCTAGATAAACTGATTATATCAAAATAAATAGCACACGTTAAATATTACGAATCAAATCAATTTCTGAATTCCCAGAAATATTAGTGACCCGTTAGTTGTGCCACTCCGCCTAGAATTTCAGGTTCTGCAACATAATAAAATCCTTTCGAACTGAGGTGCACTAAAATGTCCCTAAACGCAGTCTTAATGGGGCACTCTGCTGTAGCATTGCGCTCCTCTAATGTTGCTGCGGAATATTTTTTTACCTTTACCAAGACCATCGTAGCTTTGTTGTTGGTCTAATTAGAAGAATAAATTATGGAACTTCTTAAATAGACTTGTTTCCCTTTAGCGATTGCTCTCTTTTGAACTTTTAAATATAAAGTTCACTGTTTTATGTGGAAAGTCTTAGTGCAGACACACACGAACACCATTACGCCAAGATGTAACTGCGGCCGACGCTGCAGCCAGCAGTGCGCGTCCACACCACAAAATCATGAATCGTTGTGCATACTTTATGTAGTAACTCCTACAAAAAGTAGCAAAAAGTAGCAAAAAAGTTTTTCCATGAAAAAGACATTGCTATTACATTTACCGCGTTAACTTAAATGTATAAGAAAATATTTTCATTGTAACAGTAGGTGCATCATTAACATGATAATATATAGAAGTTATTTTCTTCACAGTTTAGGATGTAAATAAAAACTGAAAAATTTTGGAATGTCGACTGATCTTTCCTCTGATCAGCGAACCGCCGCTCTAAAAGATTTAGTATCTGGCCAAGATTATTTTATATAAATATGCAATATTAATATTGCTACGGCGTTTAATTTGAGTAATGCGCGCTTACTGATTGGTAGCTAAGAAATAAATAACATTGTAACTTTTTGTCTTATATAAGTAATTAATTAATAAGAATAAATAAAACATTATATGTATAACAATTGTCCTTCAAAATATTTACTGTGCTTGACTAGAAATAATATAAGCAGAAAAAAATCGGTATTTAAAAACCTTCACCGATTTTCTACGTTCGATTTCCAGAACATATTAAAAAATTATAGGAAATATAAATAAAGGAGAAATCATATTATAACTAACAGTATTTTACACATGTTTTATCTCAATCGTTTATTTATAAAATATTCAATAGATACTTCGCGGAACGTTACAATTTTAGGGCAGCCAGAATGTGCCGTGCGCCGTGTAATGGCGGTCAGGTTGATGTTGCGATAAATATTGTTGGGAGAAATTCAGAAACAGTTCGGTTCTATCACGTGCCCCAATACGAATGATATATAGCTAAACTCACCCCTGTAATCTCCTAAAGAGGTAAGCAGAGGAATGTAGCATATTCCCACGGTTCAGCAGTTCCGATTACGTCCACTATGTAATAGGTGATGAGCCTGTTGTCAGACATAGTTCCAGACTCAGATTCACTATTAGAAAATCGAAATGTGATTATGAAAATTTTATAAGCTATAAAATTTATTTATTTATATTAAAAAATATTTCCAAGCGAATGACTATTACTTTTATTATAACGACGAAGACAATAGCACTTCACGTTTGATGCCGACGACTTCCTTAACGTTAATCCTGGGATAAAAAAATCGCACTTGAAGGATCTCTTTCTTATGAGATCGAATATCCTTTAAAGATCCCCTCACACAGCATACAACTCTACGGACATCTTCATGTCAAATTCATGTGACATTTTAGGTAATGATTGTACAACTGACTAATATTGTGTACCAAAGGAAACACATGTTGGGGCATATGGTCCAAATGAAACACGTAACTTCACGCCTGTAATCCCCGAAGAGGTAGGCAGAAGAATACAGAACACTCCCACGTTTTATCAGTTACGTTTACGTCCCACTATAGAATAGGTGGTGAGCCTATTGCCATAGTAATATACCGGGCACATATCCAGACTCGGAGCCACTAATAAAAAATCTAAATAAGAAAAAATGAAACACGTCGATTTAATTGCATATATCGCCCCTATAGCTCTGACGAATACACAAGTATTTCTGTTTGACAGCATAAATAAGCAGGCTTACTGATCTACCTTCAAAAAAGGCAGCCCAAAATGAAATACATAACTGCATCATTTCACAGTGTAATAACTTTTCCAATGTACAAAACTGGCCCCGGTAAAAAGCTTGCAAGGTACACACGCGAACAAAAACACGGACCATGTGTAGCTAACTGAAGATTTTTTAAGTGCAGCCTAATGTCCGGTGCGCGGTGTAATTGCGTTCCGCTGATATTGCAGCAAACATTTTCACGGGTTTTCAGGTCTATTGCAGTTTTATTGCGGGCCTACCCAGTGTATTCTATTATTTCCAGATCCTATTTTTCTTTATCAACTAATTATGTTAATACATTGATGATACATAATACATGATTTTTTAATTCATGTGTCTTGAAGAAACAAACAATATAAAAAAAAAATTGCAAAAATACTATATAAAGAAACGAATTTTCTGCTAATAATTTATGTGTTCTTTTTTAGAACAATATATTAGATAAATTAAAAAAACGTACAGTAAATATAAAAATTAAATTATAAGAATTATAAGAATCTTAAGAGCGCCGACAGAATTCATTTTTTATCATTTTTATTAAATAGAATTGAATCTCTGTAAGAACTAAAAAAGAAAGACAGTGGTGAGATGTTTTCAACGTTTCATTAATATTTACCGCCCGGCGACCGCTTAGTTGTACTTTCTGTAAATACTGCTCCGCGGTACAGACAGACTGTCTGCACCGCGGCAGCGACTTCGTCTGTACTGTATACTATTATACGTGACCCTCTTTTACTATTATTTCGAAATACATACATACGCATATCAATTAATTGTTTTTTATTCGTTTTATGGAGCATCGATTTCAGAATAAGCCTTGTAGTTACAAAAAGGTGTGCAGAAATAGTACATGTTTCATCAAAATTAGAATGCTTTACGGTTTTGTGCCACCTTTCCCCTATAAAAGGTTTTGTACACCTACTGTGTAAAAACTCGAAATAAGGTAGTCTAAAATGTTTTTAAGAGCGATCTTAATGTGCGCGGTGCCTAGTAATTGCGCTCAGATGATGTTGCTACAAATATTCCTCTACTGCGGCCCGAGTCTTTAGAGCCGTTACAATTTTATTGTCAGTAACACTACCTACTAAAAGAAATTAAAAGTTTATATTTTCTTTATTTTTTAGTAAATAACAATACTCATTTATTGGATATATAAGCACAAAGAATAAAAGATTACAGACAAAAGAATATTAAAAGAAGTCCGGAAGAAATCGCTGTTAAGCAAAAAGTCCGTTATTGCTAAACAGCGATTCCTTCCATACAACCGGAGCGAGTGGAGTTCAGGAAATGAAAAGAAATAGGAGTAAATTAAAAGTAATAGTTTTAACAGCATTCGGCATTGAATTCGAGAGACGGGAGACAAACAAACTACAGCAAAGCTAAGTAACGAAGGATATAGACGTTCAGAAATAAACTTTGATGGAATATTGTTGCAAAGGAATCTCGATCAGATCGGATCGCATCGATCGGAGTAGATTAGAAAATATTGTGGTTCTGGGACTTTTTCGATTACAGAGAAACGGCGGTTGGAAACAAAACATAGAGTGCTGCGAACGATGTTACGAGTACCTATCAAATGTACTCGTAACATCGTTCAGTAATATAATGAAATTTTGTTCGTGTATTTTCATTTAATAATAACTAACGTAGATATGTAAGGACGACCTGGTCAGGGCAACAAGGTCCCGGGTCGAACACTACAAAAAAATTTCTAATTTAGAAATTTTCTACTAGAAAATGTAAGATAAATTTCTAGTAGTGGTTCGGAGTCTGGATATGTGCCCGATGCATGGCAATAGACTCACCACCTAATCAATAGTGGGACGTAAACGTAACCGGTAAAATGTGGGAGTGTTCTGCATTCCTCTGCCTACTTCTTCGGGGATTACAGGCGTGAAGTTGGGTTTATATACAATGAAAGCAGAAATCACAAGTATTGTTGTAAACTCAGTGCATTGACAACTTGGGAATAACGTTGATCAATTATGTTACGAAAGTTTTGTTGTACCTTTTGTTTTGTTTTGTTTCAAATACCTTTTGGGCAAATGACAAAATTAGAATAACAGAGAAAAAATAAGGAATCATAGGGGTGTGTATTAAATTGATTAACTTTCTACATTCAAGCACATATTCGTACATACATATTATGAGAAATAATTCAGATAGAAAAAATATATAAATATGTTAAAAATTATACACTTTAATAAGTAAGAATATACTTTTACGCTAATTATCAAATTATTTATTCACACCTTTCAGAAATAATAAATTTTATATAAAATCAACAAACTTAAACTTTAAACTCCGCTAATCTAGATATGTAACAATTCTAAAAAGATTGTATTGCATTTTGATATTTAGTTCGGCAACTGTGTGTATTTACTCTCTTCGAGATACGAATGTTACTTCGTATTTGTTCGTAGCAAACTTAGCAACGTAATATTCCAAATCTCATGTATCATCTGCATAATAATTGTCATTTAAAATCAATAACGTCGCTGGAAAATAATTAACACAATGCACCGTAACTTTATATTCATTTGAAACTCATGCACAATGCAAAAACGGGCCGGCCGAGTCTCTGTTGCCTTAATATCCGCTGTTTCAGACTCGTAACCGGCTAACAATATTGCATTGCGTACGCCACGCGCTAGTTCCGTACTTATCGCGAAAGTTTCAGCCGCCGGCTTTGGGGGTGTATAGCGTAGGCAGGGGGTGGCGGCGGGTCCCCGGTGCAGTATCGATCGCGTCTGCTGCTCGCTGCTCCGCTGTCTTCCGCAGATCAGGCCTTATCGTCTGCCGGAACAGCCGGAGCCGAGTAAAAAGAGTCCGAGACACATTCCCTAGCAGCACACGCAAGCTCAAGAATCGAGGTGTGCACTCACGCGAACCGCTAAGCCCGCTTATTGAAAACCTGCTCGCTTATCTTAACTTTCCGCTCGAAATAAAACATTTATTTTTAAATACTAGAACATTTTCAATTTATACCCCTGTCTAATATTCACGCTGTAGCGTAGGAAAAACAAAATCGAATACTTAATAAAGTACAAGCTGCGCTGAAAGTCGCTCGTTGCGGCGAAATCACAATTTACCTTAACGGCGCTAACTATGAAATTTATAACGAAAGCGTAGTCGAAACTTGCAAGCGTTGAAAATATTGTAAGCTGCACTCGTTTCGGTCAAATTAAATGAAAAACGAACTTTCACCGCCGACCGACAAAGTTGGTCATTCAAGTTAGAACGCGGAGGAAAGCCGAGCATACACAGACTAGCAGTCCCCTGGGTGCTCAATACCTACAATACCTACAGTGCATTGTCAGTCGCTCCTGCTTCATATTTAATATCTATCGAAGCCATTCAATTTTTTACATACGTGCATCTATGTGCATTCTTGTCCACTTAAGTATTTTACACATTCAATTTAATATCTACCTTCAAAAATATTTCTACCTACAAATTAAAACTAAACTTGATACGAAGCTTAATTACATTTACATTAAACCTCTAATTTGTTATGTCTCACTCGTAATTGATAAGTATCGAGTTTCTATATAAATACTAATTGGTTCGAAAGTTAATTGTATCTTTTCTCGGCATGTATCGCTCGCACCCATTGAATGAGGTTAAAATTTGATTCTTAAGGAAAATATACATTTTATTATTCATTTGTATAATGTATGTGTAATGTATGTAATTGATGATCGATCAGCGAGTACAGTTTATAAATTTTACATTCATAGTCTATCACATACATGCACGCCGAATACGGAACCTTCTTATATTTATACTTATGAATGAAGCACGTCAGCTATTTCACTAGAGCTGTCACGCACATGCTCTCTGACTACCCCGTAAGGGACCTGACGGGATTGTATAACATACAATCTGCCGTTGAACATACAGACAACCGCGGTTTCTCACATCAATACATTGTTTGTTTACTAAAAACAAGCAGTTCGAGTGAGTGAATCGATTGAACGTCCGGTTGTAGGTGCAGCGCTAACACGTTGGAGCTGCGCCAAGTGATCGCGCACCGCTCACCCTGCTCACACACTGGCCACTAGCTACTCCACACATGTATGTCGTATTCCGCACAATACCCCGCGCAAGTTACAACTAACAATATATCACTTTACAAAACATTACAGCTTATTGTTCAATGTTTAAAGAAACTTATTTTCTATTTGCACTTGTTATCTATGAGATATATATATCGGCGCAACACCATTTATTTTTAGAGAATAGTTTTAATTTATGTTATGATATTACTACGATTACCTT
>DWEJ01001904.1:0-12214 GCA_018245835.1 Mysoria sejanus stolli | reverse complement strand
GTAACCGTAACCGAAACTATCGGATATCCGATTTAAAAATATATCCGTAACCGTAACCGAATCCAATATAAAAGTTTTAGATAATTTCGGATAACGGCAAAGTCTAAATGAAACACGTTATGTATGACAAGTATTAATATCCATAACCGAAACTATCCGAAACTGTCGGATAATCCGAAATAATCCGTACATCCGTATCCGAATCCTATATTATAATTATTCCTATATCAGTATATGTATCCTTATTCGAAATTTCATATCCATAACATCCCTAATTATTATGCCATCACGATAGATACCTTACGAGGTAGGCAAAAATGATCATACATTCATCACTCTAATTACACGCAGCCGGGTTTCTGTGAAGACTTTAGACCCCAATCAGTCAGTGTCTGACCAGTTCGGTCCAGTTAGAGGTGAGCTTGATTACCCTCGACACCTGTAACTATCAACATGAGCGTTGGATGCATACATCCATATACATAATCGAGATGAATTACCATAAAGTATCCCTAATTTAATGTAGGTATCTGGTTTTATTTCAAACGAAGCTGTGTTGGTAATATTCAACATTTTCTTTGTGGTACATGTTTGAGTGTTTTGTTTTTCGTACCCAAAGGCGTGAATAAAATACGCAAATCGGAGCGAACTAGCGCGATCATGGAGACAGTATTGCTTGAGTTGAGCAAAACAGTGTTTTTTGTTAGGGATCATATATAAGAAGAGTAATTTCGGAATGCGACAGAATTGTATTACATTGGAATATTGCGCTATTAATAGATGCTTGTTGAGATTTACAATCAGCAATAGATTTCGCAAATGTGTCGCATGGAATATTAGGCTGAATCATGTTCTTTGCGTTGTTTGCTGTTAATATACCTATGTTAGCGTAAGTACCAAATTTAGTATATATAAATATATTTATTATGAAGTTTTAATATTACTGTTTATTCTTGTTATGTTAAATGTAATTTATTTTCTAGTGGCGATGAGTAATTGAAGCAGATATTATGTATTGTTTTTATATTGCGTGTTATAGGCACGATTCCAGTCAAACTAAACTATGTACGATCACAAAATAAATAATAAAGAAAGATCCCTTTCTGCCGGGCTGTTACATAGCAACTCCTCCAGGATTAGTGAACGTTTCCGAAGAAAAGATCTTGACTTTTATTGTACGATATTTACTTTATTTATTTGTTCCTTCGATTCCGAAGCTCCTCTAGTTAGAAGAATTTACAGTTGCTGGCCTTGATACTTCTCTCTTTTTGTTAGATAAAAATCATCTTTTGTTATAGGTACTCATAAATACTTTTGGAATAATATTCCTACGCATTTTTTGCCTATAGAATACTTGTTTTCGTTAGAAAATGTTATCTTCGTATTGAACATAAATTATAAATTCACTCCCACACGATTGCTTGAAATAGACCACTCTGCAGACGAGTACGCCTACGATTTATTGATAAAGAGTTTTTGATATAATTTTATGTCGCTCGTCTATCTAAAAGCTGCCTCGTTGGTCGTGACGATTGCAAGCGCGACTGCCGATCGGGAGGTCCAGGGTTGAAATCCCGGGTCGAGCTCTATTGGACTTTTGGGGATAACCTGACTTATATTATAAATCTTAACATCTATTATAGATCTTGGCTTATATTAAAAAGAGGAAATCCTGTATCTTGAACCCAGAGCTACGAGTAGTTGTCGATGCTAGAACTACTAAGAAAAGGTACCAAAAGAGGTGGTCAGAGGAATGCAGTGCTCTCCCACGTTTTGGCAGTTACGTTTACATGCCACAATGGAATTGGGCATGTAAACGTAACGGCGCAAAATCCATTCTCCGAGACAGTACTAGAAATTTTAAACGGGAATTCTAGTTAGAATAATACAATAGTATCGACCCGGGGTATGAACCCAGCACCTCTCGATCGACAGTCACGGTCGTAACCACTCCATTGACAAGGCAATCAATAGTAATAATTGGAAATAAAAATTTTCAAAATTGGAATGTCATCAATACAAAGTAGACGATGTTGAGCAATTAACCCAAATAAGAAAAGCTATGCGCTGGTAAAGATCAACGCTTTTTCATTTTACCATTTCGTTCCACTTATTTCTGCTTATTTGCCCGCGCGCTTTGAATTTCGAACTAATTTTCCATTTCTTGAAACCTTCACAACAACAACGATTTTTTATTGGTAACGGCAAAGAATTTGCGTCATCGCTTGTCCTTAATTACTCACCTACGCAAATATTTCCACCCACGCGCACTGCGAACTTATTTCTTCTTTAATATTAATAAAATTATCACAGTATTCCTAAGTCAGTCGATAGCAGAACGTGATTTACATAATTGCGTTCACCCAAGTGAGCATACACACGAAAATGTGTCATTTCAATGTGTAGTGGACTAGTATGACAGTTTTCGCGTGAATCTCGACTAAATATATTGAGTGGTAAAATAAATTTTATAACATTGGATTAGTGCATGTAACAAAGTGTAGAGTCAAATTGAGCTTTTACAGATTGATCGTACTAAAATGCACCAGCGTAGAGAAACAGTAATAATATTATTAAATTATATAAAATGTTTAGTATAAAGAAAATCTAACAAAATATATATTACAATTCTACGCTACTTGAGTTTGCGCACTGCATCAAGGATACAGTTCTTTATATTCAGTATGGTTGGTATGTATGTGTATGATGTCTGATTCAGTATATGACCTTTGTGTGTGTGACCTTTGTGTGTGTGAACTATATATGATTCAGTATGTGTGCCTTCTGCAATACGTTTTACTGGAGTAGCGTTGTACACCTATTGTTTCCTAGAAACACTCCTAGCGGAACCACAGCGTATTTGTTTCTTGACACAGAGTGTCAACTTTAATCTCTTTTGCCAGATATTAAACCCAGTCGTAACTATTCCTTGTTCCAAATATGAGCGTCTCAAAATAAGCTTTTTGCACTGCATTCTCACTGAAACACAGCAGTCGACATTATGAACTACAAAAGTCGGCATTTGGTACAAAAGCTGTCCTTTGAATTATCGCGCATAAATTTATTCTTAAGCGCAATCAACTTCATATTACGAATACGGTTGTGTAATGTTTAATTATAAATGTAGAGTACGAGAAAAATAAAAAAACATTGTGATGTTATCAAAAAACATATAATACTTTGTAATAAAAAAGAATTATATCGTAATCATTTATGTAATCATATAGATTTGCATTTAGGTTTAATAATAGTAATTTAGTTATATGTGAACACCAGAACGTTATAATATGCGATAATAACACTCGATTCAAAATATGCATACGGGTATAAATTGAATTATTGTATACATTATTCTCCTTTATTAGCACTATTCCTATTATTACGCCAGCTTTCTTACATGTTAAGCAGAGACCACTAGACGCCAAGTATTTTTACATAATTGACGTGCTTTATACACGAACGCCGGTTCATATATTAATATAATTATTTCACTAAAAGAAGATATTCACGAATATATTTTTACATATTCAAGAATATTTTGTTAAATTACCTTAACGAAATCAAAACAGTGACGCGGTGTATTTCGTAGGTACAAAGTTTCCGAACGAAATAACACTTCTGATTGCACTTGAAGACGTTCGTAGCAGAACTCGTAGCTTCACTACCCGAGTGTCGCAGTCCGTAGAGACATTAAAACTTGTTTATTAACTCTCCTACCATTCTAGCTCAGTTTGCACTACATACCGCTTCTATTATAATAAACATAAGGTTCATTTTATAGTGCAATGACTGCAAATGCAAATTTTGTACAATTTAGACAGCCTGGCATTGGTAGCGTTAATTAAAAACTGTTCGATTGTCACTTAGTTGAACGTTTAACGTCTTGAGATGAACGCATGTTTTTAGGACAGATGCGTAACCATTTACGTCGCATAAAACTATTACGGCACTCAAGGAGCAAAATTTATGAAATGACTTTCAATGTTTTTAAGGACCAGCGCAGTTTGAGCTTTGTATTTAATTAATACCGTACCAGATTCTTGATTCCATACAAACGCTCTGTTATGTTCCTTAAATATAGCCAATTCAAACGTTACAATAATCGAGAGATTTTGGCATTCTGTGTAACATTGTGCATTTATTTGAACCAAACATAACATAACATTGCATGAGCATTACACGCAACATTCTGTAACAGTTCAAAAAGTATGCAACATTCGTATTTCGAACCAAATAGAGCTTGTACAGAATGCTTTTAACAGTTCGAAAAGATATGCATTACATTTACTCTTCGTATATCAAACCAAATAGAGCTTGTACAGAACGGTTTTAACGTTTCGAACAGTTAACAACTTAAGAATGTTCCTTTCTTGTAGTCCTCAATGTAGCGCGGCGATAAGTTGAAAGGGGGTCGCAGGAGCGCGAGTCGTGACCCGAATAACGATATTTATCTTTTATATTTCAATCTAATAGTTTTCCAATAATACCAGAATGTTCCATTTTTGCTTGTAATTTAACAGATTGCTATATAAAATCAGCTGAGTAAGGAGTATTTTATTCGTGTTATTTAATATCTATATTTTTTTATGAACTTAAATGTTCTATAGGGATACATAATATTTTTTTACATGGATAAAGGGATAAATTTAAAGTTATTAATGCGAACATTCGCATACGTTTAATATTATATGGCATACATTGACCACCTTCTCACAAAGGAGACATCCATCCATACGTCTTTAAAAGTTCACTGCTGCCTAGAGACCTTCGGTAAGCGGCGGCAACACCCGGCTCTGCGCCTCTTGAATCCATTTGCATTTAGCTGTTTACTCAAAGTCGTTAACCTGGCAGGAGGGCGATCTGTGCTCTAAAACAACATGATTATGAACTCATACACATTGTATCTACGTACCAAATATACCTACTATTACAAATACGTGTTTTGTCTTGAAGCGGAGCGTCTTCAGGATTAAAATCTACGACGGTTAGTTACGAGCTCGCGACATAATGAAATTAATTATCGCCTAGTTGCAAACGTACATATGTATATGGAGTATAGCGTAACTTTAGCGTCTTGTGTACTAATTAAAACTTAATGGCAACTGTAACTTTTCTTTTTTCTTTTTGTTACTTGCCAGTGGTTTTTTTACTGTATGAAGTAAACTATAACATTATGATTTCGTCTGCATTTTGCTTTACTGCGATATTAGATTTTGTTTGAAATATTGTTGATATTTTCTTCATATAGGTTATTCCTATATGTTATATTTAATTATAAATTATAGAAAAAATGTGAATGTACTTCACCAGATACTTTTTAAAATGTTTATCGTTAGTTTATTCATATTTCATTTGAATTCATTGAAATTCCAAATATTTTTTTAAAAGTATGATGTCATTAAATTTCGAAAGAAATAAATTGTAACAAAACTTTAGATTTTGTATTAGGTTCAATTTTTTTTAAAACATTTTATATGTTCCGCGGTATCAGCGACATCTTTAGGCACATATTATCTGCGTTTCTTGTCGTGACGTTTTCCGTGAAGATCCTGTTGGGAATTCCTCCTTTTTCATTTCCTGCGTTTGTGGCGACATCTCTTATATCTCTAGTCACTTGAACGCAATTATTGTTACGGCATTTCGAAGCACAGTGTTCTGTGAATACAGACAGAGGGCATTAGCAGTCGAGCACCGTATACTAGGAAATGTAAATCGTAAATACGTTATTAAAATCTATCAGATTGGATGTACACCAATGTTTCCAAGCATCTTCATTGTTTGTAAGTCAATTAGAAACTCAAACAAACCAGCCGTCATTAAAGTGTAATGACGTGCATTACATACAATCTCCATTTGAAGATTAAAAAAATTATTTACTTTCATAGTTTCTGATATGTTTTGTTAAGATTCTTTTTTGAGAATGTTTAATCAACATATACACATTTACGCTCCGAAAATTCTTTTTGCTTTCTATTTAGTGTATTAGTGAAACGTAAACGTAAGTGCAAGGTTTTTTAACTTAGATCTATATTGAAAAGTAATCGGAGTTTGGGATCTTCCTTGCATAAAATATTAATTTACGACCAATTACAAAAGGTTAGTACGAGTATGTATTTCGCGACAAAAATGAAGTGTTAACGTATTTCGTTCTTGTCCCTTTGGGAGTTAATTTTAATATTGATTTCGTCATGTTAGATGTTATTTAGTTTTTACTACTTAATTAGATCTGGATACTTATCTCTTTGCAAAATGATTTGCCCTTTAAGGTTACAAATCGGTTGCTGTGACGGCGATAGAATACATCAGTAGGAAACATTTACACCTTTTTTTTCTATAATTTTACTAGGCCGCGTGAGTTACGAACGAATAATATAATAATGGAAAACATAAATGCATTTATTATTAAAAATGTATAAAATATCACAATCAACATAATTTGTTATTATTTTTTATTAAAATACCATTACACGTGTATTAAACGAAATAGTATATACACAATAAACAACGTCATATACACAAGAAACATGAAATAAAGAGCCGAATGAACAACATGTTTGTGAAACATTAGTCGTTAAAACCGCCCAAGCCTGCAGCCGGCGGGCGAGGGCGGGCGAGGGCGGGCGGCGTTGCGTGCTTCGTGCGAGTGCTCCGCGACCATTCTGCAGGAGCCGCGAGCCGGGGGCACGTCGCGCTCCACGACATTCTCGCCCCCAGCCTAACCATTTCACATACGATAACCTCGTTAGCTTAAGTGACGTAAAGCTTTCTCCCATAACCGTGTACAGTGGACTCCGAACGTTCTAGAGCACCGCCGCCGAAGTGGCACCGCCGCGATACATCTTAGTTCGCGACGATAAAAGATAACCTTGTTCGCTGCATCTATTATTCAGTGACTGCGCTCCTATGGCCAGGATGGCGTCCTTTTCAGGTACGATTTCTAAGTTAGATCGTATTTTGCTATGCACCTTTCATGATAATCAATTTATAGTATACACTTGGTATGAGAAAAATATACAATTCTGATACGTGAATATTTTAGTACTATATTAAGAATTCTTCAGCAGCAACATTCAAGTTCATGTTTACATTATTAACATGTGTTTAGAAATTATACAAATAAAAGTTCTAAAATATTGTCCTGTTCATAGATATCATTTTAGTGCCGATAAAATGCATTGAAATACAAAAACTACATTAATTGTTTTTTAAAATGTTATATTATATACCGAAGTCTTATCAACATTATCTTTATTATCTAGGAAACAGAAGTTTCTAGAATTCGTGTTCTAATTCGTTTTCTAATTGGCAGTGACATTAAACGTCCTGCGGAGCTACTGTAATTAAAATGTATTCTCCCAATAAAGTTACTAGATTCAAGGCCACAATCAAAAGTATTTACAACAAATCAAGAAGTTTCGATAATAGTTCTGTACTAAGCAAAATCAATTCAACGACGTGTGAAACTAAAGCGACGTTTAGTGCGCCTGTAAGGGTAGCCGTGGTTTGCTTAATAACATCGATTGAGCAGTGGCTGGACGGCAGCGTGGAGCGCCACGGCGCTCGTAAAGCCTATTTACGGTCCAAACGCTTCATTTGCCATGGGTAGCTTTATTATTAGTTGGAATTTTATTTAAGGAGTCCACAGAGAAACTTTTACTATCAAACCTTTGGCCTGTGATGCTTTCTATTTTATTTATAGAGAAATAGTTGTCTATTTGCATTAACTAAACTTGGACAGCGTGTTCGACTTTGACCTCCTTCGTTATGAGACCTAATAGTGGAACAATAAAATGAACGATCACCATGATAAAAATAACTGTCTTATTAATGACGTACACCCACACATACTTTAGGATCATTTAGTCCTTTCTTATTATTAGCAATATGTTTCCATAATAAATTTCTAGTGCAATATTTTCTTATTACAGAACATTTCCTAAATCGAGAGAAATGTGAACATTTCCTAAACGGCACGAAGGATTAGCCTATTTTGAGGCGTTTTACTTAAGGGCCGTGCCAAATTGTACAAGCTTATTGTTATTATATTTATGTTTGTTATTTATTTTGAACAAAAAAAATTAAATTCGTATATAAACTATTGTTCTTTTTAAAAATACATATGACATCTGTAAACAAAGAGACTAATGAACGTCCAAAGTAGTACTTATAAAATCGTTTCTAGTAAAATGTATTTTAGATCGGGTTGTGTTTAGATACCACAATAGGTGTCTTTTTTGGGGTTAAGTGGCACGTGGGACTCGGATATTAATATTTATTTTTAGCACCGACTTGCACAAGGGGTGCGAAATGGAGATGTAGTCGGAATTTTACCGAAATAGCACGAACTTTTCTGCATGAGAAGTCTTTTACATATAAGAACATATTTCCAACTACTTTTACAAGTAAGAATATACGACACGAAAAGTATCATATGATATTTGTGTTGGAATATATTTAATAAGAACATTTATATATGTACATCTATTACACGGTTGTAGGCGTTTTAATTTTGTAGATCGTGTAATTTATTGTCTACGACTTTTTTGGTCGTACTATGTTCAATATTCTTGAAACTTCTACTTGATACTGCGCCAGGCTATGCCACGCTATGCTACTCGTAACTTATTACGCCTTATATTGGACAAACATATAAGTTGATTTCTTGTTATTATGATTAGGACAGACTCCATTTGCTGTTGCTAGAATCATAAAGTTGGACGTAACGGAGTTTTCATTGGCGCCTTGCATTAGAATATCCGTGTAAGGGGATAAAAAGGATATGTCCCCCGACCGTATACTGAGATACCAGGGTGTCGTAAGAGGGGACTAACCTGGGCTTGGCAGAACGCAAAAACGACTAAATGCCCCGGCCGCCTACGGGCAGATTATGGACAAAAACTCTCCACGGGATATCTATGCCCGATGATGGTTTGGTTTATGACTAACAGTGACAAAGCTACTTTTGTTACTAACTTCTTAAACTTAAAGTATGAGCTCAGGACTTAAGTTTTAGTTTACTATATACTTTAATTATGGACAATATTTAAGCTCAGATGGGATATATATTATATGTCTACTATTGGATATGTTTCTATCGTTCTTTCTTTTTAATGGGTTTAAATGATATAATCTTTCTATACCTATATCTATACAGATAAATACAATTGGACCGTCTGTTCGTAATATTAAAATAACCGCTTTTAACTAAATGCATATATATGTACACGGTACATATGCCAAAATAACATTTTTAACATTTTTTGTCTGTCTGTTTGTTCCTGTTAATCTTTGTAACGGCTGGTCCGATTGTGACGGGACTTTCACTGGCAGATAGCTGATTTAATAAGGAGTAACTTTCTTTTTAGAATTTTAGAATTCCTTGCGGACGAATTTGCGAGCACAACTAGTATTATTTATGTATATAAAATTCTCGTGTCACAGTGTTTACTCCTCTGAAACGGCTTGACCGATTTTTATGAAATTTTATAAGTATATTCGCTAGGTCTGAGAATAGGTCATAATCTGTTTTTCATACACCTAAGTAATATGGGTCCTTGATATTTTAATCATAAAGATATTGCTTAAAATTTACATTAATCATTCCTAGCAAGTTACAGAGTAGCTTAGTTTAGTTGTTTACAGAGTAGTTTAGTTGTTTAGATTTCAGCCTCTTATTTTGGAGGTCTAAGTTTCCAAATCCCGCAATTGACCTCATTGTGTGGATTATAAAATTAAACATCACTAGACATAATGACGCAGCACAACATTATGAGAAAATTTACAACCCTAAAGTTCTTTAAGGCAAGTGCAATCTGCTGATTGGCTGACATTGCAGACTATAATAACCTTACGTTTCTAAGTTTGAGAGGAGATCAGTTGCCAACAATGAAACACTAAAAACATTGTATAGTGCATTAAACGCATAGTATCTTTTTGTTGATGTTCTGGATCCCCAAGTTTTTCATCTCCGTGTATAATAATCTGATGTCCCCTTGTGGCTTGAATACTCGTTTGATAATATTATATTAAAACTCTATACATTGAAGCTAAACTTTAACGACGTCGCCAACAGTACTAGTGTTAAAAAAACATTTTATTTTTGTTATTAGTGATAACACAATGGTGCATTTATCATATTTCTTGCAGAAGTCAGTCATGTAAAGTTGTAAACCACGTGTGCCTATTGAAATTTCACATAGGTACAATTTTAATTCTTTTAAAACAAAAATAGTTTGTCCATTAAATCCAATCGCTTTGAAAAGTTCTCTATAGTCCATGCGCATTTGATTGCAGGCCTGAAATAAAATTAATTAAATAGGAAAATTTCAAGTAATAACGATAAATATAAAATTAAATAGTCCCTGTCTTATTCATTAAACACGTTTATAAATATATTTTGCTGCAAAGGCTGCTTAAGCAAATGTTTGCGAAGTTGTGTATAATATCACTTATTTTGGTGTGCAAGTTTACCCAAGCGGAGTGTTGGAGCTTCGTGCTTGAGTTATCCATCATTGTAGAGGCTATTAACGACGAGGAAAGGGCGGAGGGCGCGGCGGGTCACTCCAATTTAATTTACTGCTCGCGTCTAGAAATGCCGCGGAATAATGTATTAGAAAACTTATAACATATATGTCTGTCTAATTCATTTTGATATGTTATAAGAGATTTAATTTATGATATACGTTGTGGTAGACTTCACTAATCTAATTAATAGAGTATGGAAAAAAATATTATATTATTTTTTTCAGGTGTGTTCTAATTGTGTTTCGCATTGTGTTCGGCAAGGAAAAAGATTTGATTTGATTGTTTTTAATGAAAATTGTCAATGCTTTTCCGACTTATAGCTGTATAAATAGTTTTAAGAGGACTACCAGAGAGTAGAAATAAGGTAATTTAACTCTGCCATAAGTAGTTTTACAAAATAATCTTCTTTGTCAACTATACCCATAGCTTAGTAGGTTATATTCAATGTAAAAATAGAGCTAGTTCAAGTTAAAAACAAATAAATGTGTAATAAAAGTAAGTGTGTAACAAAAATGTGTAATAATAAACTGTTCAAAGTCGACTTTTCAAAGATATAGAAGAAATTGGATCTGTAATTGGGTTTGTATTTTATATCCAGTCAAATACCGATTTTACAGCTATTCCTCAAAATCCTGCGAACGAAAATGTGTTTATTTGAAAAATAGTCAGCTGTTCAAACTATGCGAAATTGAAAAATTGTGAGAGAGCTTAACGTAGTAATATTGGTCGGAGTAGTTTCATAAAATATAAACGCTGTTTCAAGTTTGCTCGCAACCAACATGAATTCGTTGTGAGCAAAAAAACATTCGCTCGTACTACGAAAAATACGGAATTCATTATATGTATGTCCTTATTTCACCTGTACATTTATTTTCCCCGTGCTGCCATTATGACTTATCGGAGTTCGAGGCTATTATCGGGCGTAATAGTGACTCGGTGGCATCGTAACAAGCCTAAATATTTAATGATGGGGAGGACATTGGAGGCCCAAGACTGATCGAGGAGTCTTTGAAAAGATAGGCAGTGAAAATCAATACGCGACGTACCGAAAGGAGTCCCGCAAATTCTAATAACATGACCAACCTCTAAACGTACATATGTACGTTTAGAGGTAGGAAAGAATATTATATTGAACGCATTTTGTGTAACAATTTACTTTTACAACATTTCCTTTAAACTCATGTACTCGTACATATGACGCAAAAGTGTGTTATAATGATGACATATGCTTTTACAATTACATAGCAAATCACAAGTGTAATTTGCCGGTTATTAAATATATAAAGATTAAGCAATACTCTGATTAAATATACGTTAGTTTTTGTATATTTTTGTATTTTGATAAATCTTTAGTTTAATAATATTTTGGAACGTTTATTAAGTAAAATGAAAACAGCGGTTACGTTGTTTGTTTGGATTTGAAGTTAATTGTGATGGTTGTTAATTGTTTTACTATAATGAATTGCTTGCTAATTGCTTTCTGTGTTCAGAACAATACTGTCTGTTCGTATAATTGGATTCAAAATAATAATTTAAGTCAATAAAATAACTAATGATATTTCACGTTCAGACATTCTGAACGAATGGCGTTAATGATTTTGGGAACGATGAATTTTCTGCCTCGTTGGTCGTGTTGGTTGCAAGTGCGACTGCCGATCGGGAGGTCCCGGGTTCGATTCCCGGGTCGAAC
>DWEJ01001903.1:0-12216 GCA_018245835.1 Mysoria sejanus stolli | reverse complement strand
TGTTCTGCATTCCTCTGCTTACCTCTTCGGGGATTACAGACGTAAAGTTACGTGGAATAGATGATTTGCAGAAGCAATTAGTAACGTAATGTCTCCAATCTTTTAAAAACGGCCTTCCATATACCATACACTTACTACTATGCACGTAAAGAACAATACGGCAGATATAATGGAATCTAGATTTTTATATATCTCATGTATTACCAGTCATATTTTTAATTGGATCACCAAAAGTTAAAAGGGAACTTAGATGAAGCCACTAATGTTAACTAATTTATTTATTTTTATTTCAGTGTTTTATTACAATTACAACAACAAATGGCTTTTCAAAATGTATTGTTTTGGTAAGACACATCGAAAAGACAATGTAAACCATAGATAAAAGTTTTAATGACAACACTTTTAGCGAAATGTTGATGTTGCCATTAATTAAAATACCTGTTGGTGTAAATCTTACTCTATAGACATCTGCGTACAAGAATTTGTTTTGTTTGGCGCTTCCAGAGCTGAAGATTTGAATGAACAGCAGTATTTATAGCAATTGTCAAGCAATTGTAGATCTTAATTTCTACCACCATTTAAGTAGCCAATGTGCCGATTTGTAACATGTCTAACAATTTTTGTAAACACGCTTGTCGAATACACAAAATTTATATGTATAATAGGCAAATGCTATTTATTGCGGAAGTAATGGCTTCCTAAATTTAATTGCGGTTATTAATTGTAAGCTTTAATTCAAAAGCTTCAAGCAAAATAATTCAAAGTGGATAATCTTTCGCAATGCGATTGAGTGTTTAAGACGATTAGTTGTATCGTCCGGCATCCTTCTGGTCCTAATAAAAGCAGCGTCTCGTAAAAATCCTACAAAGAGTGATCACAAAAAATGATTTTGTTGCGTTTACGAAATGAATAAATAACTTTTGTGATGATAACCAGTGTACTGGTGTGTTTTAGGGCCTGTTTTATTAAAAGACAGCAATAACGTGATGTGTGATTGCAGATATGGTGAACATGTATCAAAGGTAATTTAGAAGGGCTATTTGTAGTGATTGACGATGGGTGACAAGGGTTCATCTAGACGAAAGAAGAAGAGTCGAGCGCAGGAGGAGGATAGCGAGGACGAGGTGTGGGACAGCGAAGATGACGACGACACGATCGCCAGAATCCAGCGCGCACACTTCGCCCAGACGGCCGCTATGAACAACCGGCGGCGCCCTCCCGTGCGGCCTCCGCGCCTGACCAACAAAAGGAAATTGGAAGCCGTTAAAAACTTTCACGATTTCACCAAGAAACTCAAGAAAGATACTGGTATAACTATTCGCAGTTTAGTCGGTAATAATATATTAGAGTTAAGTGAGTTCTCCAGTGACGATGGTAACTCTGACAGTGATGGGTTATCGGAAGAAGGAGAGTTTATCGTTAACCCAAGTGCAGTGCAGGAGTTGAATGAGGAAAATGAAAGCTATATCGATCCTGAAACGGGAGACATTATGGAGGGAAAAATGTCGACCAGAAGGAAATCTACTTCAAAGTCACCAATGCCACCACAGCAGCCTGAAAGTAGTGTACCTCAGCCAAAAACACTATCTATCAGTGACATAATTAACGAAGACTTGGACTTGTCTAAGAATGTTGAAATAGCTGAGGTAGAAGAGAGTGATCTATGTCCTGAAAAAGACTTATTAAATCTTAAGGAAGAAGATAGCAACAGTCAGGATTTCGATATAAAGAAGTTGACTGAAATGGATGAGATCAGTGTTAAGCCAGTCCAGCCAGAGGGTGAGGAGAAATCAAATGATGAACAAAAAATGGAATCTGAGGAAGAGGTACTGTTTTTATTTCCCTTAATTATTATGATATTATCCTTAGGTCCTTGCAAGGTAGGCAGAGTCCATTTATCTCTATCCTTATATACTGGTTTTTGAGGTTTTGTCAATTATGATTAGTAGTTATATTATGATATGGACATGACCTCAAAGTTTCAAAATGTTTGTTTAGTATGTCTGGAGTGCTGTTCTAGCTTAAATGTTGCTAATGCTAACTTCTGAAACTGCTTTGAATAATATCATATTTTGAATTTAAATAATAAAATATAAATTTTGAGGTTACATTTTAATATTGTCAGGTGATATATTTAATGGTTCCATTTATAATCTTTCACAATTGCTATTCTAAGTTAGAAGTCATGTTAAGTTTTCAGATTTCAAGTGACTGTTAATTGACAATTTCATGTTTTAGTATCCTGATAGTGTGATGTAGCGATCATTTAAATAAATGTAACTACTATTAATTTATAAAAATAACATTCTACCTTCTTTGTCGAGTCTATAGTTGATCATCAACAATCAGCCGTTGTGATGAAAGGATTAGTCAGAATGACCAGGGTGCGCTGTCCAGTATATTATTGTACTTAATCAGACATAGTCACTGCCCGGGGAGGCTCCTTTCACCCCATGCACCACACATTGTACCTGTTGGTAGAGGTGTGTAGTTTACTTCCATGTTTCACCAGTTACATTTACATTCATTGGAATATGGGTTGAGTCTAATAATGTACACCGGGTACCAGAGTTCAAGGCAATACTAGATAATTCATGTTACAAATGTAATACATTATTTTTAGTTCAGTGTATAACATATGAAATCTTATCATCGGATCTGTAATTTGTTGGATTACAAGGTACTCTTTTGTAAAAAATTCTAGTCTATAGGAGGTTTTAGTCTTTTAGTTTTAGTACCTCATAATCCAACAAATTTGATAGTTCTACACTGCCCTAGAAAACATTTATCAGATTAGTAGGGTAACACTGTAGTACTTAATCTGGAATTAGTACCCTGGATCTTTTAATTAGTAGTCTTTCTTGCAACCACTTGAAACCAATGAGCTTGTCAATTATACTCATCATTAAATATTGTTGGGGTCTTTAAAAATATTTTTGAACAGCTGTCAGTACGTCAAATATTAATTAATGACTACTGTACTTACTGTAACACAATAAGTGTGTTACACACTTAGTCAAAGATCTATGACTAACAGTGGAACTTTAAACCTATTATCATGTTTTATGATATAGGGATATCTTCAAAAGACAATTGAAGCCAAGGAGCTAGGAGCTGGTGTTTAATTGTTAATTTAATGACTTCTCAAGCATGACAACAAGATACTTATTACCCAATTGTTATAAGCTATGCTAGATTGCTTTTAATTGTCATATCAGTGCTAAATGTGCTTTCTCTATGTTTAATATTAGTAGTATTTTATTATTCTTATATCATTGAGTCCCTTACAGGGATGGCAGCTAACATTGACTGATATCTCTATCCTCACATAAATTATGTGCTTCTTCAACATTCTAGAATATCTTCATACACTATATATTGTTTTCCGACGAAACTTTTTTTTAATCAATAACGATGTTTTGTTCTAGAAAAAACCAGCAAACACTAGCGCAATAAATGTGCGCCGTAATATCAGGGAAGTTATGGATGAGAAGAATCTAGATGCATCCACATTAGCTGCTCAGCGGCAGGAGTCTGAGCGTCTCGCAAGAGTTCAAGAACAACAAAGGATAATTCGAGAAGTATGTATTATTGTATTTTCAATTATTATAAAAATAATCATGCATGCTACGCTCTGCGTACTAGGTTTCATAATATACACTTGTCTTAAATAAATTTGTGTGCTTGATAGTACATTCTACCTAAACGCAGCCCTACAGGCATAATTCTCATCACTTAGTAACATTGATGTGTTTATTTTTCTATGATTTTTACCGCACCACCTAATCCCTAGTAGTAAGAGATAGGTTACATATTTGTCTACACTACTGTATATAAATACAAGGCTGTATAATGTGGTGGACAAGTGATAAACTGTAAAATGTACAATTAAATTTTATCATGTCTTAATTTGGGAATATTTACACTTTCCTGGCACTGATTAATATGTGTTCAACAGGTACAAAGACAAATAGCAATAAATCGACAAAACAAGATACATCAGAAAACATTATCCTTGTTGCAAGGTGGTTCGTCTTTGTTAAAAAAATCAACCGGACAAAAACTCAAGTATGTAACTTTGCTCTTGTTTATGTATTTTAGTCTATGTACTGTGTGTCTAAATATCTATTTTCTTACAGCTTACCCAATACAGTCTTGGTTAAATTACCCTCAGGGGAAATCAAAAAGACTACCATGAAACAGGGACAAGTTGAAGTGACTAAGGTCATAAAACCGGGACCATCAGGTCAGAAAGTCAAGAAAGAGGTCTGTAATAATTATGTTATTTAATTATTAGTCATAGGTATAGTAAAATAGTCTATAGTACTGTATACATGTTATTTATGTAGTCACTGCAGCCTTTGAAATATTTATTAAATTTTAAATGTACTTCAGGAGTTTATATTACGATACAGAATATATTATTGCTATTACATGAATACAGTCAAAAAGCAAAGCCTCATCCTCAACAAACATCTTATAGTAATAATATATTGTTTTGGGGTTAGTTAATTGTCGCTTCAAGCAATGTTAGAGTACATATTTATTTTTACAAATATTTATTCAACACATTGTGTAAGTATTGATCAAAAACAAAATGCCGAATATTTTCAGGTTGTTGAAATAGTGGATAGCAGCAGCGGTGAAGAATCATCATCTTCAACATCCGACTCTGATGATTGTATAATGCTCTCTGATTCAGAAGTTCCGCCTAGTCCTGAAGCAGATGAAGACCCTGGTAATTCAGGTAGCTACTTCTGTATATAATGTTCTTCTGATTAATACTAACTGTTGACATTATGACCATATAATGGTCACATATATAATAAATAATTGAGTTTTGCTTTTGTTTTGTTAGGTCTTCATGTAAATGACTCCTATAATACACCAGATGAACAGGGCAGAGTTCTTATAAACATTGGTCATCCAGAAAGTGAGGATGATATATTCCTAGCTCCTCAAATTGCAAGGGTTATCAAGCCACATCAGGTTATATTTCTCTTTACATGAAATGACTTTTTTTTTATATTGAATGTCAAACTTATTAACTAATATTGATTTCAGATTGGGGGTGTAAGATTTCTGTTTGATAATATCATAGAATCAGTGGAACGATTCTCAACTTCGACTGGTTTTGGGTGTATATTGGCACATTCCATGGGCTTGGGGAAAACGTTACAAATTGTATGCTTCTGTGATATATTTTTACGACACACAAACTCCAAGACTGTTCTGTGTATTATGCCTATAAATACCCTACAGAATTGGGTATGTTCAATATTTATGTAATAATAGATATTAATATGTATGTTGTGCAAATTTCAATAATTTATTACTTTTTAGAATTATCAGAATATTGTTTCTAAATGTTATGTTATGCCAATGATTTCACAGATAAGTTTATTTGTACTTTGTATGGCAATGTCTTGTTTTGAAGATGCTAGACGAATTGATTGATTTATTGGAGATTTTGGGTTTGAATCCCACCCAGATTAAATATCTGTGGGATGATTACAAGTATTTGTTCTGTGTTTGGATTTGGGTGTATAAAAAACCTTTTTATGTATTTAATGAGTAAACTGGTTAACAAAATACAAGCTCTCTTGATGCTTAGTGTTTGATCAGATGGCCGGGTGTGGGGATGTCCCAAGATATTAGTATTCAAGAGTTTTTCTCATTGAATTTTTTTATGTCTTAGATTGTGTA
The DNA here is from genome assembly GCA_018245835.1 of Mysoria sejanus stolli. Classification (NCBI taxonomy): domain Eukaryota; kingdom Metazoa; phylum Arthropoda; class Insecta; order Lepidoptera; family Hesperiidae; genus Mysarbia; species Mysarbia sejanus. The sequence goes on along the minus strand of DWEJ01001903.1, from coordinate 6,510 downwards.
GACTGATATTTTTTTAATCATTGACATTGTTTTTCAGGTTGCTGAATTTAATATGTGGCTTCCAGTAGATCCTGTTAATAGTCCCCTGGCTGTACATGGTGAAGTTCGACCTCGGAATTTTCCTATTTATGTACTAAATGACAGCCACAAAACATTGCAAATGCGTGCCAAAGTAGTTAAGGTAAGATATGGTAGTGAGGAATTGTCACGCCTATTTATTAATAGAGGTAGGCAGACACTAAGAATTTCCCTCACCAACCATGCATCACTGATTTGATGGAAGTTTGTACTCTTAGATCAGCCTTTATTGACTACCATACACACTTACCCAATAAATTTGTTTTTGGCACTTTGCTATTATTTGTTGGTTCTACATGCCCATAACATTCAGACATATCTCCTCATTTTAGTGACATTTTCTTTTACACCAAAATATTAGTGTTCTCATAAGACACATTCCTTCACACCATATAAATATTACAACCAACAAGTAGCCTCATATAAGAATTATAATTACAGAACAAGAAATACAATAACAGAATAAGAATTACTATTATGGATCAAGACTTACAATGACTGTGTGGTTGGTTGTGTAGGTTGCAAGTGTGACTGCCCATCGAGAGATCTTGGGGTCCAAATCCCAGGTCTGACACTGTCAGATTTGTGCTTGGTATATGGCAATAGGCTCATCACTTTTTCCAGAGTTCCTACTTAGTAATTACTAAGTAGGAACTCTGGAATAAGTGATGAGCCTATTGCCATATAACAGTTGGTAAAACATGGCAGTGTGTTACACTCTCTCTGCCTACCTCTTATGAACTCGATCTAGAATAATTAATTAGTTTTATTTTTGTTACAAAAGCTATGTGCATGGTAGCCTAAAGAGAACAAGATTTGGACATTTTAGTAAAATTAATAGTATCTATTTTGCATTTTAGGATTGGAGTTCAACAGGAGGTGTTTTAATGATAGGTTATGAGTTATATAGGCTATTATGTATGAAAAAAGATAAGAAGCCTCGCAAGAAGAAAGAGAAAAAAGTTGATATAAAGTTGGAGGCTGATAAAGAAGAAAAGAAAATTGACACAGGCAATGATGACACTCAGGTATACAAATAAAACTTAATACATAATTGAACTGAAAATACAAATTTTAACACATATGTATCAATCACTTGACTTGGATAGGGCTATGCTAGGCTATAAAGATTGAATCTGAAATGAGGCGATTCGACAGAAAACCAAGATTATTGACAAAGCCCAATAGACTAGCAAGCTGACAGATAACCGCTGTAATATACATCTTCTGGACTGGACATACAGAGCATATGGATTACATACATTACATATAATTTAAATGTTCCAGGATTCAAAGAAGGCAGATGATATGAAAATTGAAAAAGACGAAGGTGATGCTATCGGACGAGTTGATGCAGAGATGAAGGATAAATATGACAAGAAAGATGACCCTAACGACGAGGATAAAAAATTATTGGATGGTAATTAGAAAAAATTTGTCACACAATAAAATATTTGATAAATGTTATCAAAATGACTTTGCTACTAGCACCTGGTCTGACAGTTAACATGGACTTCAAACCGTGGGAAGGCTTATAGTAATTTTACCATAGTAGACAAATTTATAATTATTTGTGATCTACAACCATATATTATGAAATACTACAAATATTTCACAACTGTGTACCAATAAGATTGTTTATATGGGTGTTAGTGATAGTAATTGACTTTATTTTGTAGAAATGTACGAAGCATTGGTGCGCCCGGGTCCCGATCTGGTGATATGCGATGAGGGGCATCGGATTAAAAACTCTCACTCCAATATATCTTACGCTTTAAAACAGATGCGCACTAAGCGAAGAATAGTTCTCACTGGTAACTACCTCCCTATCCAATACATATTTAACAGGATGTTAGTATAAAACATACGACTCTATGTAAGGAATGTAATATCACATCTGTAATGCCTGAAGTGGTATGCAAAGAGTGTAGTAAGCTCTCATATTTCACTGATTGTGTTAATGCCCCATTATGGAATAAGGGGTGAGTCTATTGACATATTGACATACATCAGGTACAAAACAGTTTGAACCACTACTGAAAATTTCTACAAGTAAATCAAAGGTAGAATCCAATACATCCGACTCGAAAATTAAATCCAGGATTTTCGGTCAGCAGTAACACTTGCAGCCACTTGATCAATGAGGTGGTCTATATAAAAAATATTTGTATTTCTAGGTTATCCACTACAAAATAACTTGTTGGAGTATTGGTGCATGGTTGATTTCGTTCGACCGAACTATCTTGGTAGTAAAACAGAGTTCTGTAACATGTTCGAAAGGACGATACAAAACGGGCAATGTATAGACTCAACGCCGCAAGATATCAGACTCATGAGATACCGAGCACACGTTTTGCATTCCTTACTTGTGGGTTTTGTTCAGAGGTAAGATGTGTTTTGATCTCATTGCCACTAAGAGCCGTGTCGGTCAGGAGTAACGATAAACGGATTGATGATGATTCTCATTATTATTATGTGCAGGCGTTCTCATGCGGTACTACAGTCGACGTTGCCTCAAAAGGAAGAGTACGTGCTGTTGGTACGAATGACGCCGTTGCAGCGGAAGCTGTACGACCGGTTTATGAATGAGGTTGTGCGGTCCACGTCTGTTCCTAACCCACTGAAGGCGTTCGCTATCTGTTGTAAAGTAAGTTCAACATTAACTTATTAATGACAATGATAATCTGGTCGCGTGTATACAGGACACGAATAATTGTTTATAGATTGTCTTGCTAATATAGATTTACGTTACCAGATATGGAATCACCCAGATGTATTGTATAACTTCCTAAGAAAACGCAGTGAAGTGAATGCTGCAATTGAGGAAGATTTAGACTTGGAAGAAATAGGTGGCGTAACAAAAGCAGGTCGCCAAAAAAATAATAAACCAGGTCGAAAACCAGGGAAACCGAGGGTAAGTGAATATTTTAATTATACCTATATGAATATGAATATTTTTTATGATTTTCTACCATATGTAAATGGATAATAAATGCATTTTTTATAGAGTACCTAAAATTTACAGGGTTCAACAAAGAAACCTGCAGCAACAATACAACCTAATGTTATTGGTTCAAAATCAACCCAACCAGATCCGCGAGGCTTTGGCGGAACGCCATATACACCGAACGGCCCATATGGTCCACACGGTCCACCACCTACATCTTACAGACCTGATCAATCTGATCGATCATACCCTCCTTACCCACCGTATCAGGGTTCTGGGCAAGGGTTTTATCCCCCTAACCAAGGTTTTGGCCAACAGTACGACAACTCGTATTATTCGCAACAACAGCAGCAACAAACTTACGGAAGTAATTATCCCAATCAATATCCTTCTAGCAGTTCAGATAGTAATCAAGGATACAACCAAAATTACTGGGGCGGTGGGAGTTACTATAGTAATTCAGGATTTTATGGAAATACACAACAATTTGGAAATAATCAGTCGTCGACAGATTTTACGGGCGCCTCGCAACAATTTAGAAATACTGAAGGTTCTTCAGATTCCAGGGCAAATTCACAACCATTTGGTAACACTCAGTCTCCATCAGCATTAAGAGGTAATCCTCAGCAGTTTCCAGTCAACCAACCAGCTTCAGATTTTAGAGGAAATCAACAGCAATTTCTTGGAAATCAAGATTCACCAGAGTTTAACAGAAGCACTCAGTCGTTTCCAACAAATCAATCTGTTACTGATTTGGGCAGAAATTCTCAGTCATTTGCAAGTGGTCAACCAGCTCCGGAAATGGATAGAAATGCTCAGCCATACACAAATAATCAAGCTCCTCCAGATTTACGAACAACAACTCAGCCATACTCAAGCAACCAACAATCCCCTGATTTAAGAGGAAACCAGCCATTTGGTACTAATCAGGGACTTGACTTCAGGGGAAGCCTTTCACAATTTCCAAATAACCAGTCCTCGTCGGATATGAGACCTATGTCACAACAATACCCAAGTACTCAAGTATCAACAGACTTAGGAGGGAATCAGCAACAATATCTAAATAATGAGACTCCTTTAGATCTAAAGCCAAATCCACCACAGTATTCAAGTAATCAACAATTGCCAAATGCTAGAGGCAGTGAACCACTGTACCCAAGCAATCAGCAATCTACACCAGAATTGAGAAATAATTTAACACAATATCCTAACAACCAACCTCAAGACTTTACTAGGAATTCACAGTCATGTGGCAATAATTCAACACCTACAGAATTAAGAAGCACTCCTCAGAGTTTCCCGAATAACCAACCAGGTGCCGATGCTAGAATAAATCGGCAACATTATCCCAGCAATCAAGGCCCTGATTTCAGAGGAAATCCGCAACAGTATCAAAGCAACCAAGCTTCTTCTGACTTTAATACCAACCAACAACAGTATGCAAATAGTCAAACCTCGCCTGGCTTCAGAGGAAATTCGCAACCTTTTCCGAATACTCAATCGCAGTCAGAATTTAGAAACAATCCACAGACCTACGCCTGCGGTCAACCAAGTTCGGATTTGAGTAGGGCTGGTAATCCAACTGATCATTTTGACTCACAGCCCTACTCATCAAACTTTAATTCGTCTCAAAGAGACCAGTCCTACCCTGGAAATGCTTTACAGCCGTATAATCAAAGTAATCAGGGTAGCTTTGATGTGCAAGGTAGCAATCAAAGGCCACCCTATCAACCTTCCTTTCATAATACGCAAAGCTATGGAGAATTCAATCAAAATGCACCATCGGCTTCTCCATATCCTACAAATCAATCTTCACAAGGTTTTTCGAACCAAAGTTATTCAAGTTATTCAGGAAATAGTAACGCGTTTGGAAGTTATACATCTTCATCCACCAACCAGTTTGGAGCTGCGTCACAGAATTATTCTGAATATGAAAATCGGGTGCAAAACAGTAACCTATCAGACCAACCCATCAAAAATGAGCCTAATGTAGATCCAAATTACCAAGCTATGGAGAAAAAATGTGACCCTAGTGTGCCCCAGAATTCTCGAGATATACCATATGGCAATGCGGGTTATAATTATACACAAGCCAATTCTTCAATGTATCCTGAACAAATGGAATCTACTACGTGTCAGTATTCTAACTACGGTCAGCCTTTAGAAACTAAACCACCTCTCGGTAGTGCTAGTTCTGGAAGCCCTATTACGCCGTGGCCAATTACAGAAACCTTGAAGACTGAAATAGATAAAATTAAAGCTGAAGAGAAGCTGGAAATAAAATCGGAATCAGATGGTGAAGTTAAAATAGAAGATTTAGATACTAAGAAAATTGTGAAAGATGAGTCAAATAAAAGTAGTTGTATGGACAAACCGTTAATGACTCCAAAAACTCCCGCAAATCTATCTTTTAACAAAAAGAACAAGATATCAAAGGACGGGACTGTCAAAAGCGATGAATCTGAAACTGAATTAGATGTTCCAAAAAAGAACAAACGAGGCCGCCCCAAGGGAAGTAAAAATGGAGATGGTAAATTGAAGCAAAAACTTAATCTAAAAGCCAAAAGTAGGAAAGATCGAAAAACATCCAAAGAAAAAAATATCGAAGATGCAGATGATTCCGAGGAGAGTGAGAAAGAAGAAAAATTAAACAAGGAGGAAGAATTAGCATTAGTAAAGAAAGCTGAAGAAATGACCTATGACTGGGCGGCGGAATTATTGAAAGATTATATTCCAGGCTTAATTGAAAACTCAGCTAAAATGGAACTGTTCTTTTACATTTTGAACGAAAGTATTAAGCTTGGGGATAGACTTTTACTTTTCAGTCAGAGCCTATTTACGTTAAATCTTATCGAAGATTTCCTGGAACGAAATTATATACCTGGAACGCATTGTCTTTGGGAGCGAAACACTTCATACTTTCGTAAGTATTGTTGCAACCTGTAAGAAATATGTTTCATCGGTTTAAATTCTGAGTAACTTCGATCACTTGCTGTCGGTGTTGGAGACAACAAAGTTAAATTCTAAGGGATTTTTTTCAGGTCTCGATGGCTCCACTCACGCGCTTGAACGCGAGAAATTGATTAATGAATTCAACGCCAATCCTAACATATACTTGTTCCTTGTGTCGACTCGTGCGGGTTCGCTCGGCATCAACCTTGTTGGAGCTAACAGAGTTATCGTTTTCGATGCCAGCTGGAATCCATGCCATGACACGCAAGCCGTGTGTAGGGTTTACAGGTAGATTTATTTAACTACTAATCGCAATATCTTTTTCAATTATTCCTTTTACACTTGTGACTGCCTAGTTGGTCGCGTTGGATGGAAGTGCGACTGCCGGGAGGTTCCGGGTTCGATTCCCGGGTCGAACACTACAAAAGAGTTTTTCTAATTTCGAAATTTTCTAGAAAATCTAAATTAAAATTCTAGTAGTAGTTCGGAGTCTGGATACGTGCCCGATGCATGGCAATAGGCTCACCACCTAT
>DWEJ01001902.1:0-12218 GCA_018245835.1 Mysoria sejanus stolli | reverse complement strand
TATATGAAATTATTTCGGATTATCCTATAGTTTCGGATAGTTTAGGTTATGGATATTAAAGTAAATGACGCATGCGGCTTGTGTCATGACTAATCAAAAACAACTTGTCATAATGTGTCTCATTTAGACTCTGCCACTATCCAAATTTATCTGAAATTTTTATATATCGGATTTGGTTTTGGTTACGGAGCTCCTTAACATCCCTGTCTTAGATAAATAAACAGACAGTACGATTGGACGAAATGTGGCTACTTACTTATATAGATAAGTAACATGTTGTGGGCTACATAACATTTTTATGGACTGTGATGCTGAATCAAGGATGACAGCAATACTCATCTACATATTAACTTGTCGATTGCCTGTACTCTACAATAAGTTACTTCATGCACATTACGATAAACACATTTCGTAGTAGATCAATTAAAATCGATAAGGAACCCAACACAATGTGCCTCCAATTTGGTTCGAAACGAGAGTTATGAGTAAAAGTGCACTGTATTTGTTTACTGTTAATTATAGCTTGTTATGGAAGTAATTCTATATTTAATAACATACTAATTGCGGCATTGCCGATGTATTTTTTAGAAATTTTGGGTATTACCTATGTTTGCTTTTTTACAGTTATAAAAAAAAAGAATACATTGGTGTGCCAGTTCGCTTCTCCCCTTGATGTTGATACACACGTGAAACCAGAGGTTTGTTGTGTTATTTCTTGAATGTTGGCCCTAATTTGTTATTATTTTCAATGCTATATAATGTTCGTAATTTTCAGACAACAATTTTAGAAGGAAAATATTGGAAAAGAAGAGCTGAAGCAGTTATAGCTGAATATAAAAAATGGCGTATGTTTCATATTATGAGACTCCTTGGCAAAGGAGATACCTCTGTCCAGGATACGGTAAGGTTTGAATGAATCTTAAATGTGACATCTTCCGCTCTGCCTACATCAATCGAATCCTTTAATCGATAGTACATTTTTATATGAAATTTTAGCTTGTTTTATATGCCTTTTTGACCCGCTTTTCAATTCATGCCATGCTTTACTTGTCAATGTTTGATTTGATAGTCATTGAAACGGTGTCGATGCAGGAGTGCACGCCACTGTCTAAATGTTGGAAATCGGTGCGTTACATTGCAGATGTCATAAGTGTGCGGTTTTCAGATGTCGGATATGGACACGGTGGAGTCGTTCTCTCAGTGCAGCGACCTCGCGGGCAACATGCTCACCGACGAGGACTACCTCAACTTCATGAGTGACACGCTATTCTCAACCATCACAAATCATCAGCCTTTTGCTTTTCCCGATTGCAGGGAGATTGGTATTATGATTATTCCATAGATGAGCATTTTGTGTTTTACGCTGAATTTCTATGACGCATCCTGTTGCTCAATTGATGCGTTGTTTCTGAATTTTAGCTAAGGGCGCTGGCTTAGCTGATTTCATTCAACCAAGCTTGGGTCCACTGCAACCCAATCTTGATGATTTTATGGACACATTAGAACCGCTTCATGGTGGGTATTTTTTTTTATTTTTGCTCTTGGAAATGTTCTATGATAAATTACGATGACGAATTATTTATATCGACTTGTTACAGATTTGTTCTCCACGCCTCGGTTACCGCCTGTCCCTGAAGAGACGACTATTCCTTCAGAAGATTCGTTGTACCGGAGCGGAATGTCAGTAGATTCGTACACGCCACAAGGGTACATAACTGGCAGCCAGAGTACTACCACAGTCACGATGCCCACCAGTCAGATGACCATTCACGGTACACGCGTGCGTACATTTGAACATCGTCCTGTATAAATGCAAGACTGTGTTAAATATTTAATTTTTTTGAAGGTAACAATACTCAGATGGTGTCTGTGCCCGAGCAGGCGAAGACTGAGCAGATTCGAATATACAATAATGAGAGGTTGTACGCCCAGCCCGAGCTCACGAACAATATCATCAGCACCGCGGACATGCTGCCGTCGTTCCACACGAACACATACGAGCAGCACAACGTCACGCAGCCCGACGCACAGATGCACAGTAATGTATACGCTCCGAAAACCACGCGGCTGCAGTTTGTGAGCGTGCAGCCCAAAATAATTACACAACAAGATAGCTGCTACCCTAAGTATACGGCGGGTGGGTGTAATTTATATAAATACAATAGAATCTCCATGTCAAATATATTCTTATAATCATGCTTATTAGTGCTAATTTTGTAATATTGCTGTCCGTTGACAGCAATTCCACCATCCCAAACGGCTCCGGAGACGGTGTCGCTGCTGCAGCAGCCGGTGCAGAACCCCAAGTACGCGAGCACGGTGGTCCTGCACGGTGGCGCGCGCGGCGGCTACGCGCGCGACAAGCCGCGCTCGCGGCTCGGCCACTACTCCACCCAGTTGACGAACAATCACTACCAAAATGTACGTAGCGATCCCTGGACGGGAGATTATTTGTTTCCTTGTTAATCTATACTAATAATCAGGGATGTTATCGATATGAAATTTCGGAAATGGATTGGATACGGATATATAAATAATTATGATATCGGATTCGGATACGGATACGTATATGAAATTATGTCGGATTATCCGATAGTTTCGTTTATGGATATTGATACTTGTCATACAAAACGTGTCTCATTTATACTTTGCCATTATCCGAAATTATCTGAAACTTTTATATCGGATTCGGTTACGGATATATTTTTAAATGGGATATCCGATAGTTTCGGTTACGGTTACGGAGCTCCTTAACATCCCTAGTTAATACACGAATAAGGGAGCGTTCAAGTATTACGTAACGTAATTTGGGAAGGGGGAATATTGTAAAACGTTACGATGCGTTTTATTGCGGCTTAGAAATTTCTTGTTCATTTATTATTGGTATTTTAGGAACTAACCGGTACTTTACTCAACTTATTTGTGACATTTAGATAAAAATGGTCATTTGGGTGTTACGTACAAAGTACAGTAAAATGTTATGCCACGTTACATTTTTCAAGAATCTAGAAAAAATGCGTTACGTAATACTTGAACGCTCCCTAACATCAGACACACTACATTTTCCCCACATATTATATACAAACTATTGACACTAATAAACAATAAATATGATTATTGAAATGTGATAAAGAACGCAATTGAACGCAATTGAAGAATACAATTACTACGTTTGTCATCATGACACAATTTCACCGGTTCACACCAGTTAATACCGGTTACTAAGAATATCTGACTGGATATAAGCAGCGCCATTATACAATTAACGTTTTTATCATCGTGACACTATTTTACCGGATTACTGCCAGTTATAACCGGTTTCACAAAATATACAGGATGGAAAAAAGCCAAAACTTCATTAATCTCTATATAGCAATTAATATAATACACTTACGAAATTATAAGTACTCGTTTCTTTTATTTTTCAATTTTTGTCCTACTTTCAGTGAAGTTACTTGATTCGTCTCCAAATCATTTTGTTAACCACCTAAGGAAGTTATCAATAACATCACAGTAAATTAATATATGTATGTTATTATAAATATATTCAATTTCCCTTTTATAAATAAAATCATTTATACTTTTCGTAAACGTGTGGGTGTAGTACACTTCTCTACCTAACTCTTAGGGAATTATATATGTCATTGGTTTTATTAGATTACTTGTCACATTGAGGTTTGCATTGTGATGAGTTATGAGATCACAAAAAGTATAATGTTCTTTAAAAACATTAAACACATGAATTAAATCTAATTTAAATTTACATTTTCCTGAATCAAGAAATAGTTTCCCGGGAAGTATCAGTGTACTAATTACTCAACAAACATTAACAGCAGCATATACCAATTCTACATATTCATCTTACCCTCTTTTTATACGATTTCTCAAACGGCAAGTTTACACAAGCTTCAGATGGCGCCACCACCGTTGGTGCGCAATATCACAATAGAAAAATCATCATCATCAGTCTATTGCAGTCCACTGCTCGACGTAGACCCACGCTGGCGGACCCACTGCTGGACGTACTCCCACGCTGGGTACGCAAGTTGAGGATCACAGAGCGAAACTTTTCACACCGCAACCTACTTGCGCCGGGTGTAGTCTTACGACACCCTGTGTCCCGGCACAGCGTCGGGGAATGTATTCTTACCGCGCCCCGAAGCGGTTTTACGTAGGTAATTGATTAATTAAAATAGATATGCAACACCCTTTATTATCATTATCATTGCTATTTTATTATCACAGCACATCCTTCGCGGGACAGGTAGAGAGGGCAACGATTATCAAGTTTACCTTAAAAAACGTCTGCAGCTTTCATATTATATATACATTATACATACATATCGTTTTTACGTATGGTTACGTAAAAACGTACGTTTTTACGTCATATTATATATACATTATACATACATATCGTTTTTACATAAGGACATAAACATAACATGATTGACTATTTACAGTAACATTGTGAATCAGCTGACCGAGTAATAAACGCTTAATTTGATATGCAAGCGGGATCGCTTTATCTTTTTAATGAAAATAGATTGCATTTGCATTAAAATGATAAACGGTTGCACAAGTGATAAATAGGAAATGTTTGCATGAGGGACGTGTCATTCGCTGTTTGTAAATATTAACTGATCTCTTTGCACATCACGATCGTTACAATACGTAAACGTAACGTTATTACTTCAATCTACTAAGAACAGAATTTCTCAAACAAACACCTGATAGCCAATCTATACTAATAATATAAAGCGATAAATGAAGAGTTTGTTTGATTGTTTGAACGCGCTAATCTCAGGAAATATTGGTCCGATTTAAAAAATTCTTTCAGTGTTAGATAGCTCATTTATCGATGAAGGCTATAGGCTATATAACATCACGCTAAGATAAATATAAAAAATAAAAATATTACCACAACGGCAAAATTTAGAGCTTTCCTTGTGTGCGCTAAGTAAATGGTGAATTTATTCAAAAATCAGGTATTACAAAATTGTTCCCTTCTAAAAGTTCTAAATAAAACTCCTGGACAGCACATGTCTAGTTTTTAACGTTAACCCACTATAACAATTTTTATGGTTAACAAAATAGTTCTTAAATAATACATTATTTGCGAAGGTGTTTTAATAAGGTGTTTTAATGCTTATCCAAATTATTATGTTATTTATCACAGGTACTTTTTTTGAACATAATCGCCCTTGGCAGTATTTCATTTCAACCAATATATAAAGATTTATTAAAGTTTTTAAAATAAATAATCTACGACAGTATATGTCTATCTTTTAATTACTGATTTCCACGCGGGCGAAGCCGCCAGCACATCTAGTCATAAATATGGTGTTTTTATTTCTTATTTGTAGTGATATTTTTTTCACGGAACCTAATATAAGTTTATAATGTGATTAACGATATATAACCATCCATGAAACGATGTTTAGAGACATTACTATGTATACCTATACTACATATAATCTATTAGGCTATTATAAATGACGTTTTAACAAAATATTCTTTTAAAATTACGAGGACCAGATAAATAACTGACTGCTAAACATATAGGTATACCCATCCTAATACATACTTATAGGTATAGAAAAATTTACACCAAAACATTGATCATCATTCAATTTATTTCTCCGTCGAAATGTTTTTCAATGTAACCGTAATAAACTGGTTTCAAGTTGAAGCTGATATAAAATAACATTCAAAAATTCTTTCCATCAAATTAGCGTGACAACCCGATCTGTCTTCGTTTTTCATTCAAGATGCATAAAGAATCATCAAGATGCATCAGGAATTCTGCCAGCGTCTACCGCTTGCGTTTTGACACATCACTCACGGTCACCGTGGCGAAACTATTACGATAAATTACGAGCTAACAAAAACATATTCGTCCCGCTCTAACGTCCATCAACCTTGGCGAGTGCGACGCGTGCACGTGATGTTTATAATGCTTAGCGGCATCGGCCGACTAGATCATATTCCACGTGGAATTAGACCATCTACGAACGTGTAAACAATACGTTTTAAAATACTAGCAGTTTTCTGCATACATCGATTCATGTACTCTAAAAATCTTGCGTTTTATGTTAGAGTATTACAATAAGGTTAGATACACCCTCTTTTAAGTAGGCACCGCACCCCAGTGCCATCTACAATTCGTCTCAAAAAAAACTACTTGTGTCAAAAAATAAAAAACGCAGAAAAAATACTTCTTCCAAATACAAATTCGGACTGTTTTATGTCCTAGAACACGTCCGCCATTTTGAATATTTAAAACTGTAATGAATTAATTTTCAAATAGACAAAGAACACTTGAACGCAGCAGCAAAACGCGAGTAGCGAACGATTAAGGCCGCGAACAGGTCGCACCGGTCCGCAACACGAAAGAAACGTGCGGTTTACACAAAATGTGTATTCCTCCGCGCTTAATCGCTTTGTTTGTAACCGGTTATGGCTAAATACTTCTTAATACGACCGCTTGCCGTTTTTCCGTTATAACAAACATTCTTCCTTTCGATCTAAATTCATTAGCTATACCTATACCATAATATTAGCTTCCACGCGTGATACACGAGTTCCAACATGTACCAGGTGTAACTAATCATATGTTCAGCCTCAATTGAGAAGTTGATAACCTGTGTACCGTTGCGAACATTAACTAGTTACGTATCGAAGGTTTTTTACGATTGATAGCTTTGTGTACGTAATAGAAGTGGCAAAGATCAAACCAATTATGCCCAATCTGGTAATATTAAATGAGAATCACTAGATTCCAGATTTTTAAAGGTGAACTTTGAAAATGTCGTGTATTGTCTCGGCCCTTGCAATCATAATATTGACTACATCTCAATCTTTTTTGTATTGTGCTAATAATAAGTCAACCTATGTATTACAGATGGAATAAAGATTTGATATTTTACAACGTATTATTAACAGTAAGTAAGGGACGCCACAAAGCCTTAATGGTAGTGATAATTAATTTTACGGTTGATATGGTTATGTGGATTTTTGTCTCTAGCAAAAAAACTTTAAAGGGAGAAAATTATAATTCATAGAATCTGGGATCATTATCAGCCAGCATTCAGGCCACCGCTGGACAAAGTCACTACCGAGATAGAGAGATTCAAGTGCTAAAAAATTGAATATATGAGACATGATCAATATAAGGATAATACAATACAATACTTCAGTAATTAAAATTTACGTTACATAAAAGATAAGCATACCCTTCTTCAGGACAGCTAGAACTCATTGCCAAAAACGATACACCACCGTAAATATATTTAATAAGGATATAAAAAACGCTTAGGTGTATATCTAAGCGTTTTTTGGCAAAATTGCCAAAGAGAAGATACTTCGGGTGACATATGTGACATTTCTGACAGTTATTTTTTTAAATTTAAATCATGGAAGAATAATAAACAACAAACAACGCGTGCAAAAAATATTGAGTAGGTACATGGACTTGGAATTGGAAGTCTTAAAAAGGCTCTTAAAATGATTTTAAATATTTATCTTTTGCAAATAACCCTCGCTAGATAGTTGAAGCTAAAAAGTAAATAGCCGGCTTTGTAAATATCCTACGCAATAAGCGAACGTCAGTATAATGACTCTAAGAAAATTCAAATTCTTAATAATTGTTTTTTTAAAATTCAATGTCACTTCCTGTAACTTGCACATCTTAGAGTTCTCAATAAAGTTCGCAGATCCGTGTTAAGACCGTCAATATGCACTTACGGAGACTAACACGTTTCGCATTTCAGCCGTAGTCTGCGTGAGCATTATAATCATTTTTTAAGGATAAACTAGTTGATAATAATCCAGTCCGCGGTCTGCCAAGGCACAGCTAAGTGCCCTGCCCGCCTATGGGCAGCATCGTAAACAATGCGAGAAGCTGTCCTCTGCGATTCCTAACTCACAGGCCCAGCGTGGCAATTATGAGTATAGCCTCTCAAGCAAGGCCTATGTCCAGCAGTGGACTACTATAGACTCATAATGATGTTGAAGCTGAACATGATGATGATATAACAACTGTGCACTGTCTCGGATTTTATACGTACATACATTGTAATTTTTAAATAATGATTAAACAGTACATATTTCGTAGTAACAGATAAAACATAATTAACAATAATAATTAGAGGTCATCATAATGATGTATACGAATACAAAAAATCGTACAAAAAGTGCGGAAAAATATTATTTTCCTGACAATGGCCAATGGCTTTGACCTGCCACCTCTACTAGTAACGATGGCGTAGATGTTATTACTTTTAAACTCACGTCTCACACACGACAAGAAAGCGTTAAACTACCAGTTACTCAAGCGAGAAATTATGGCGCATTTAAATTTCGCTTTTGATTGATTTGATTTCACTTTTGCTATCAATCATGCAGAAATAAAAACAAAACTCAATAACAATAGTCTAGATAGTAAAATGCTGTACATTTTTTTAACATAAATCATTTGCGTTAAGGCGAAATGAGACAAAATATGTATATAAACAAAATTCAAATAATTGTACCGTTTCAACTAAATTAATGCAATAATAATTTGTAAGCGTTTCACATTCTTTCAGATTAACAAAACCAAATAAGAAATGACTCCTGTAAAACCAATTCATGAAATGTTATTTATCTACACACAGATGTTTATCCGCCACCGCTTCACTCTCACTCTCCTCATTTTAAATCTCTGTATCCTATACAGTTTTAATTTTTTTTTATTACTATCACAAATTAGACCCCTAGACAACTTTTACTTTAGTCTAGTACAGACTACTTCGTTCACTAGCTATAGTACTGCCTTCAAAAATACACCATGTTTGTGTTATCTTTCAACTGCAAAACTAATATCTTTTTTTGTCATTAGAATACCGTTGAATACGCTCTCAATCCCCTCCAATACGCTAAAAGATACGGAAAGGAGACATAAGAGGTGTACAATAATGACGGTGAATTGCGAACTCAGCGTCGTAGCTACGTGTGATTTTGAAACTGACCCGTGAGTCAGGAGCATTGAATGCAAAACGCTGCGTTCGGAGAAATAACCGCATGCATTAACGTATTGAGGCATCACGTATTATCTCGCTGGACTCAATTATGCCTTTATATTCAATAATACTTTATTTAAACATATTAATTCATGTATGTAGTTTGTTCATTTATTTACTGACTTTTAATTTAATATTGCTTCACTATGATGTAGTTTCGATATTTATTGGTAAATATTACTTTATTATATAGAATTATTATTTACTACATGTTATGATTAATGCGATAGTATTGGATAATAAATGTTTTTATGTAAATAATTGGACAGGAATACATAAACAGCGCAGCAGGTGACTTTATTGATATTATTTGACAGCTTAACAGACAGATTAACTCAGAGTGAGGCCAAGACTCATCTATCTTGATGAAATAGGCCAAATACTGATGGGATTTGGCTGATGGGGGAGTCAGAAGTCTCCAAAACCGTCGTGCATGTATGAAAAGAATTATGAAAATGAAGGAGGCGTGTCAGGTCTGTAAGGATAGAGATATTTGGCAGTCCGTGCTCTCTGCCTACCCCGTGAGGGACCCGGCGTGAAGAATATTACTAAATAAAAGTAAGATATGACAAGAAATATGTAGAAGGATAGCAACCACATACTTCTTCATTAAGGAACTTTTCACACACTTGAATTTTTATAATAGAATATAATAGCATGTAGATATTAGATAACTTACACCAGTCTGTTTACAACTGTTCACCCAGAGGTTCTGGGGTCGATTCTCATTTAGAACAAATATTTGAATGAAGAAGATGTGTATTCATATTTTTTTTCTATTACTTTAGAACTGTGATTTTGGCAATAAATGTGAAAAAAAATCTTTCTCTAGATAACTGGTTGGAGATGTTTCATTTTCTCGCTACGCCGTGCTACGCTCTTCTACGCAACGCTACTCTATTCTTAGCTGTTACGTTATTCTATGCTACGCTATTCTATACTACGCTGTACTATAAACACAAAATCATAATGTATTATATAATTATTTCAAACACATAATCCACCACAGTAAATTGCGTAACTCGTAAATACCAGTGTAACAGTTATATTTATCTTAACGTACTTTGGGTATGGTATGCAAATTGCGTAAGTAGATATTGGGGTTTTATACTACTTATGGCAAGCAGTTTTGTGCACATAATTATAGTAATTATTACATAATAACAACAGGTCTTTCATGGGGTAAGCAGAGAGTTAGTTACCAATTGTCTCTGCGAATGGCTTTTATACATAATGCATATCCTTTATTTATATACATGCTGATAACAAGATTTCTATAATATCCTACTTCGGCTAAATAAATGTAGATGAGATTCCAATGTCGACCTGTCCATACTCTACAGCCTATTCATATCCTCTATGGAACAGAGTACAAATGCATTATATAGGATTTTACGGTAGCCTTATTTTATTTATTTAATTCTAGTTTCTGTACACAGAAGTTATTATTATAAATGTAAGTGCAAATAAGGAAGAGGAAATAAATGTATGCTTATTTCCTAAACCTTCATACGGTCTTCAAACTTAACAACGTAAACGGGCTTAGGGTCTAATTTCACCCAGTACTATATTGCCTGAATTTACGTCAAATAATTGCATATTGAATATTATTTGAAATTATATTTTAATGGAATAGGCCAAATCCTAGCTGATGGGGGGGTCAGAAGTCTCCGAAGCCGGCGTGCATGTATGAAAAGAGTTATGAATGTGGAGGAGGCGCGGCATGTCTGTAAGAATAAACATATTTGGCACTGCGTGCTCTCTGCCTAGTCTTAAGGAACCTGGTGATATTATATAATAATAACATACAGGGAAGTGTTTTGCTAAATCGTTTCTTTTACAGAGAAAAAATGATTGCTACTTAGTCTATTTTTCAGAGTGTAGTATATTCCCACGTTTCCCATAGTTACGTGTGTCTTGCCATACACCGACCATATATCAACACTCCGAGCCACTACTAGACAGTCTGTGATAGAAAAAATCCAACACGCACTGACGTGGGATTTGATCCCAGGACCTCTCGATCGACAGTCGCGGCAACTACCCACACTCGAAGTGACTGTGAGAAGTGAGAGTCGACGGAATCACACTACCGTTCTCGACGTTATCCTCTTTAATTTTCCGTCGTTTCACCTCGTGTTTAATCTATATGGGTCAAGTTTTATGGAACTGCGGCTTGTGTGTTGAATTATAATGTTTGTTATGTAGGCATTACGAAAACAACATAGGAAGATTTTATGAATATTACTAAAAATTAAATGCCTGGCAATATTTCATTAAAATTCCCAATCAGCAGTCGCGCCTGCAACCAACAATTCGAACGACGAAATAGTAAAGATATTAAGTATTCGCTTATAATTATTGTATATAAATACATATATCAAGAAATTTTCCCTCCAGCTAGCATATCACATTTCGCTCGTAGATACAACAAGTTGTATATTGCTATTATTAAATAAAATTTATGTTACGACATTAGTAACATAACTAAAAATGCTTATCAAGTAACAGTTTACACGCGCATACATTATGCGAAAGTAAAAGGTAATAAATTAACATTAATAATTACCTGTCTAAATAGTTGGTATATAATGTAACGTAACATCACGCCCGTAATCCCCGAAGAGGTAGGCAGAGGTGTGTGGTACACTCCGACGCTTCACCAGTTAAGTTTACTTCTCACCACGGAATAGGGAGTATGCTCATCAAACACCAGACACGACTCAGACCCGTACCTGGACCTGAGTACCCGGACCTGGGAGTCGAACCAAGCACCTGTTTGTTGATCAATCGCGCTTGCAACCACTCGTCCACCGAGGCAGTCCACATACATATGCATGCACATACAACACATGCCCACACATACGCTCACACATAAAATACCGACGCCCACGTATCAACGTAATACGAAAATATCACTGGCAGAATGAAATTGGTGAATGAAGTAGTTATATAAAATTCGGTAATTATGTGATTCCTCTCTTTCCCTCCTCTCTCCTTGTCTCTCTTTGAGTATGTTTTTTAAATTAAGAAAGAAATAATATATCGATCGACATGAAATTTTAGAAAATGCAATTCAATGACTTGACTGCCTCGTTGGTCGTGTGGTTGCAAGTGCGACTGCAGATCGGGAGGTCCTGGGGTCGATTCCCGGGTCGA
>DWEJ01001901.1:0-12224 GCA_018245835.1 Mysoria sejanus stolli | reverse complement strand
TATTAAATGTTACAATAAAAATTATATGAATATTATAATTAAATTATGTACGAGATTAACTGACGTATATTTTCTTACACTATAAACTACGTTCTTTGATGTTTTAGAAGCCATGTGAAGTCTGTCATCCTATACTTTCCCTGGCTGACTAAAACTCTAACCCATCTCATTCTCAAAGCATTCTGAAGTACTTAGTATCTTGTAAATTAATATAATTATATATCTACACCTTATTTATTGCGCTAGAGCAGTATATTCACAATAAATATATTATTAATGCTAATTTAATAAATGAGTCGATAACTTCATGTTAATGCAACAACGACACCTATAACAATTATAAGCGTACTACCAAGAAGCGTTTTTTAAATCTGTTACACGTAATCCAGAGTACTGGATTTTGGAAATAGCAGTCTTTTACCAACAGCTCATAGCATTCATGGCTTCACTAGGTGAATTTCAATGAAAGATCAGGCAACTTTATCCGATTATGAGCTGAGAAATGACTTCCAGCTTGGCTGGTACTAGATATGATCAAATTCTATTTTCTAAATAAATGCTAGAGTCCAAACTTTTCATCCCATCTCTTTATTATTTAATGGACTCGTGTATACTCCACAACACAAGACAGAACACGTAAACACTCACTGTCCATGTACTTCGCTGGAGATGAAAGTATTATTCATACGACCACCCTCGGCAATATTTGCACCTCTCGGCGTATACGTTCCAGTCATTCCTCTTGAACCGCGAACCCGCGAACAAGATAACTCGGCTATTTATCATCAGAACGTATAATCAGAACAAAATACACAATTTGGGGCGCGGACTCACTAGTCCCATATCCATAAGGAAATTGGTGTACTGGCTGTTGGGTACGGTGTACGTATCTGTTCACATGTACACGTTACAAATGTGTTACGTCACGACTTAGGTACCCGTTACTTATCTTGCGCCTTATGGGATTCAGGGCTGCTGATATTAGCCACACAGTATTAAAGCGTTAATTATATTAATTGTTAAAGTGTTAACCTGGTGTTAAGGGACAGAGAAAAATACGTGCGATTTGTTTGCGGATGTCTGGCAGATGATATTATTATGTTTGAAGTTCTATGAGCAAGAATTATTATTATTTTGTCCTGTCATTATCATGATTGCTCTCCGCCATTTCAATTAAAATAATAAATCTATAATAAGTGAAGCGTCGACGTCTTGCTCCCTCTTTACGAACGGTGGGCAAACAGAAGTGTATAAAAGTTGGCACACTATAAAGTTCAGATGGGGGATCGTTGCATAAAAATTGAATATTATTTCACGACAATATTGTACGTCTCCAATTATTTCTAAGTATATACCTACATTTTAATACAATATACTGACGGATGGAAAAGTGAGTAGTCTGAGTGATTTATTGGAAGGGAAGCATAAGGCCTGTAAGGATGTATTTAGCACTACGTGATGTCTGTCTACTAATATAATTAATATTAACTTGTGTAAGAAAATGACTAGTTAACTTTCATGAAGAATATTGTATGAAAACTACAACTCAATATTCTCAATGTTCTACTTACAACCCTCATATCATTACGATTTTTTTAAAATTTCAACCTGCTTTTAAAATCACCTGTATTTCCAATCACATAGATATTTATATATTTAAGCCCCCTTTAATCGTTAACCCCGAAATATGTAAATTGGTTACGTGACCTATTGATCTATTCACAGCATCCCCTGTTACAGTTTTGATCTCGCTGGCCAGTTGATGGCACACGACAAATATAACGGAACCGGTTGTGCCCAGAAACAGGTTTTCCAGCATCCCCGTGACATACATTTGATCTTATGTCAAAAGGTAAGGTCAACGGGCCATGGTACATTTTTGATCTTGAATTTAAAGGGACGAGAATTACAAAGGTCCACAAATGTTGGGATAAAATCCCTTTGGTGTACTTTTGATCTTAATCCAACTGCTCACCTTTTGTAATTGTCAAAAATGACCTTGACCATTTAAGTTGACGTATTTTGACACTTGCTTAGCATTTATTGTAGTAGACTAATCGTCACAATAATGGGTACTTTAGAAGTAATTCCAACAAAAGCGCGGTTGTAAACTTATTAATACAATTTTAAATAAATCTATTAATTTATAATACATTCTTTATTAAAGTTTAGTATTTTCACCTACTAATATTGACGAAAACGATTTACGAGTTCACGTCAAGTACAGTTTGACATTAAAACCTTTGACATTAAGACTTCACATATATTTGACAGTTTGACGTTAAGATTATACATGTCGTTGAGAAATGTAAAGAGAAGTATCAAGCATATCGATTTTTTTACTGTTATACTTCATCTTTATTGCAGACAATATTTAATTTTAGAAATGCGAATAGCTGCTTAAAGTACAATGTAAGTGATGCCGTGAGCACCACTCATAATTCAAACAACACTATAAATCCTACAACCCTACTTGAAATAAAATCAGTGCTTATGTCTTATAAATTTACTTAAACTTAAACTTTACTGTTTACTTATACTTGAAGAAAAACTTGCTATAAATTAATGTCATATATTTTAATAGCTATGTTTTAAATCCTTGATGTAATGTAGTTATAGGAAGACATAGTTACTCGTGTAGGTTTCCTTTAGCAAATTTAATACAATTTTATTCTGTGTATCAAGTGATATTGTACCCTTTGTGCAACCAACCCTAGCGTAAGCACGTTACAGTTAAACGCGCCATATGTATATTTCAGGCAGTGACCAAACACCCGCCCACGCCCGGGCGGCGGACCGACGTAGATGGGACGAACAGGCAAAGCTGTCGAATCGACGTTCATCAAAATAAAAAAAAGTATTATTTTATGAAATTAAAAAAATATAATAAATTAATAAAGTAAAAAAAGTCAAAATAAAAATATAAAACAAAATATTGGAATCAATATGTAAAAAAATCTTTGTGAGAGTAGATAATGAAAACCCTGCAATCAAATGTGATTGATCTAATTAGTAATATTGGTATGATTGAAATTAATATAGTATAGTGTCAGATGTGTTCTGTTCAAAGTTAATCACAGATACGTTGCTATTTCTAAAGGCTGCGATTGTCGTCTGTAGTAGCTTGCCTATAGAACACACAAACATTCCGGTTACGTTGACACATTTTTTTAACAAGTGCTTCGTGACAGTATGAAAAATTCTCTTCATAATTGATTTTAAATGGTAATGTTTAAAACATAACCTTTCCCTACCTTGCTTCTAATATTCTAAAGCGATTAACTATTGTGTGACCACGCGTATACACATCACATTTCGAGCAAACTATCGTTTTAAATCGAACGAACTTTATAATTTGTGTGTAAATGCTTAAGTTTAATGACTATGGGCGATCCAACCCAAGATAATTATTCGTGTCTTTAATCCCAATTTGCCATAAAATTAACATTTTTTGTGCAGAACTACAGACAGTTTTTATCATTCTGTTACACTAACATAAACATCGACTCTACACCTTTCTGTGTGCTGGAATACATCGCCGTCCGCACATTTAACAAGCTGATCGCAAGGCCGCATCCCGTTAAACAAGTAGCCGGCGTTAATGTACGCGCGATTTAATTATTCAGACATTTCCCTACAACACAACATAATTGTAGACGAATTTGTATCTCACTACTAGCTTCTGACGGGCACGTCCCACGCGTGGATTACAATGACAAATAGAATCACCCGTAAATATTGGCTAACATGTGTAGATACGTAGGTAATCTATATTGTACTTTGTTATGTAATTATACAATATATGCCGTCAGTAAATGAAATGAAATGAATAATAAATTGGTCTTCGAATACATTATTACCTTATCATCGAACCAATTCACTTATGATGGAAATGTTCTGCATTCCTCTGCCTACCTCTTCGGGGATTACAGGCGTGAAGTTACGTTTAGTTCACTTATGAAGTAGGCAGAGGGCTGCAAATGCCAAATTTAATATCATTATAGACCAACTGCCGCGTCAGTAAAATGGTTTTGAGCGCGAATGCCCATCGAAAG
Organism: Mysoria sejanus stolli; assembly: GCA_018245835.1. Lineage (NCBI taxonomy): Eukaryota > Metazoa > Arthropoda > Insecta > Lepidoptera > Hesperiidae > Mysarbia > Mysarbia sejanus. Next base: position 8,169 of record DWEJ01001901.1, on the reverse strand, counting down.
CTCCTGGGATCAAATGCTGAGTCGGATATTACAAAATTTTTTGATTAGAATTTCTAATTAAATTTATTAGTAGCGGTTCAGAGTCTGGACTTGCGCTCGATGTATGGAAATAAGCTCACCATAATTGGACTTAAAGATATCTGACGTGGGAGTGTATTATATTCCTTTGCCTATCTCTTTGGGTATTACAGGCGTATAGAGACAGAACGTGCTTCTTCTATAAGTATACAGGGCTCTCCTCTCTAAACCCGCACGCCGAGGGAAGTAGATATAGAAGTCAAAGTACTGCGATACTTACTAGGGACGTTAAGGAGCTCCGTAACCGTAACCTAAACTATCGGATATCCGATTTAAAAATATATCCGTAACCGTAACCGAATCCGATATGAAAGTTTCAGATAATTTCGGATAATGGCAATGTCGAAATGAGATACGTTATGTATAACAAGTATTAATATCCATAACCGAAACAATCCGAGACTATCGGATAATCCGAAATAATTTCGTATCCATATCCGTGTCCGAATCCGATATTATAATTATTCCTATATCTGTATCCGTATCCGTATCCTTATCCGAAATTTCATATCCATAACATCAATTATACCTAACTATAGTACCTAGTTTATACAATTTAATTCATTAACAACATTAAATCTGAACTCGTACTGCGTTTACTATCGTGTCTACTTAAAGAAAGGCATTTATTGAAGCCGCGCTGGTTCTGTCCTCGAGCTGAAACTTTAGGGACTTCAGGCTTCCGCCCTGCACCAGACTCCACTAACAGGTCTTAAGCACACGTGGCTCATAACATTTACCTACACATTATTGAATTGTTTCCGCATATGTTGCCTTGATATAAAGTAAACCCGACGTATAGTTTTATTATCGGTAGCATTATTATGCTAGTTATGAATATTAACAATAAATTAATCATTAATCTATAATTAAATTTTGAAACTTAATAAATCATTGTTTATTTGATAATGTACGCAAAAACCAAAAAATACTTTTTGAACTTATATCTGTATATGTTAGTTGAAAATGTACCATATCTAAATATACACACTTAAACAATAGCTTGGGCAACACCAGTTGTGTTATAACATACTACTTACTTCAGAAATAACACGGATCATTATTATTACAGTTACTGGTAGAGTACTGGCTACGTTGTTTGAGCAATGCAAGCCTGTTCCATAGCCATTATACATGGCTATAAATACACGTAATAAAATATTTGTATAATGTCACTGTTCATGACCATATTGTAATAATAATAGTATCTACAATGTTATTCTTATATTATTTGTATTAATATTATTTGCTTTATAATCAGCAAACCTGTTTAATACAATCCTCAGCCTTACGGGGATTACAGGCGTGATGTTATGTCATTTACGTTGTTTATACCAGTAAATCCTACTATAGGAGATAATTATAAATTACTGTTAAAAGTACAGTAACTGAACTTTAATTTTACTTACTATTCTTATTATTAGTATATACACTTGGTATAAGATAGCCGTCACAACTGGAAGCCCGCTCGGGTCCGACCTCCTCCGTCCTCGACCTGAAAGTTTAGGGACTTTGGGGTGCGGGCTTCAACAGATACAACCAACAGATCCTGTCCCTTACTAAGCGCTGATAACATTTGTCATTAGTTAGTCCGAAGTTTCTCTAAATGTTATAAACAGCATTTTAATACATGGAGAACTATTGAGTGTTGTATCTTCGCGGAACTTGTTCTTAGTTATTTATGATAAATGATTAAATGTTCTTCCATCAAAATATTCAGCTTTAAATCAGATTGTTAATATAAGCGTTAAGTAATTGTAAGTATATCAATTTGCATTTCGTTACCGGCCCACGTATCTATCTAAGTACTAGATGCATACATCTCAGTCCTGAAGACTAACGACGTTTGAGCTCGAGGTCAGTTTCTGGTTACAAATTAACAAAAAACTATAATACCTAACTATCGGAATTAATAGCTAATGCTAACTAAACTGTCAATAATAGTTCTTTTTATACCTAGTCGAGAGTGAAGATATGCTTAGACGGTAATAGCCGCTGTGAATGGTAGTTTAGTAAATTGCAACAATATATGTTTATTTAGCACTGTAACACCGGAAGCGGACGCCATTTTGAAAGTGACCGTGAGTCAAAGTTTCCACTTCCAGACTTCGGAGTCCGTGTTAAGCGATCGGTTCGATTGTTATTATTGTTAGAGATTAAAATCGACATTATGTCACATGTAATTGGTTTCCAACGTTTGTTATGACTGCTCTGTTGATTCAGGGCTTGATGATCGTGAACTTGGAGTCGTGGCTTCAATTTCTACATGACAAATATTTGTGTGATGGGTTTTTGACCTGAGGCTATTTAAAACAACATCTATACATTTATTTATGGTTCACTGTGATACATGTGATACAGATGACAACACACACACACATATACATATAGACACACACATTCACATACACACATACACATATAATACTTATACACACACACACACCATAATACGGATTCAGTATAGTTTTGGTAGAAGATAGCTACGTGTGAAAATGTACCGAGTTTTTATTATTATTATTTTAGTATCTTAAAACACAAAGTGAAACTCCGCGGTAAGATAACCTCCGTACGTAGCACAGCGGCGAAGACAGACCCTTTATATAATCGTTTTTACAATATCGCTCCACGAAACCTTTTAAACACCCACGTAACATCAATATCGGACTAATATCGGAGATTTTTTCTCCGCCCATATGTGTACCTCACACAATGTTACCTACACGCACACACACGTCAAACATACCCACTGATAGAATACGCATGTGTGAAGGATATAGTACCCCTTTATCAACCAATGGTCAAGCGGTCAATGTAGATAAGGATAGATATAGGATTTTTATTGGTGAGAACAAGATAAGGTTATTGTAGAACCCGTCCCATTTCAATGGGGTGATGAATACTTTCATGTATATACATGTGACATGACATCGATAATAAAATGGAATTTATGCTGGATTCTTAAATTTTTGGTTCTCAATACAAATTTTTTTTCATAATACTTGTTGCTTTGAATTACAGTAACTTACTGTTTTAATTAAAGTTTGTAAATGTTTTTTGGATCACCGGGTTCAAAAGTTAATATAATTCAATATATACATATATTCACGATACAACGAAAAGACAATCCTGCAACAGCAGGCCACAATAAAGTATATGGACATTGGTAAGATTAGCTTCATGTGCTTAATTTATTATTATACTAAATATATAATGCCTCTAAGGTACAAAATGTTAGCTAGTCATTTTTAATGTCGACTGATCGTCGTGCGATATCGTAGTGCGATGTGCAATGTTAAGGTCGAACGTTCTAGAATTATATCTATCACGACCAATCATCACCTGTTTAATAAGACGATAGACGTACATAATAATACTTTGTATTTGCGTAGTAATTTCGTAAATTAAATACCTTAATAAAATTAGTCGAACATAACAATAAGAGACGTCACAAAGCAATATCCTTAATATCCGATTCTGGAACTTTGCAAATGAAACGGTGGGTTGTTGAATTAATGGAATAAATTGTGTATAGCGTAGGTTATGTATTTTTCAGCGGACCGAAGGATTACCCGCAGAATTACTATTGATTTGGGTGCGCACCCGCTTGGCCGCTTTTCAAATGAGCAGGCTCTGTGGTATATGCATTGAGTGGATAAATCCACCAGTAAAATATTAATTTCTTATTGATATGTAGGTACTTAGTTTGTAAAAATATATTGACTAACATATTCAGATGGTTTTAACTAAGAAGATAGGTAAAATTTCCTACTCAGTTTTTAGTTGTTTATCAAAAGGACAACCACAATGCCAATACTAAAGTTTTGGAGTTATAATACATTTTTCGACCCTGCTCCGGAATAAAGTAACGTAATAACCGATTAAACCCATCGTTGGCAGATCGCTGTATGGAATTGTATGCCCAGGTACAACTAAATGCCGTGGCCACCTATGTTCGGCAGTGCAAGCAGTGCAAAAAGCTCAGCGTGGATATTATGGACATAACCCCTCAGCGGAGGCCGATGACCAACAGTGCACTGCAATAGGCTGCTAACACCCTGTATCCCGTCACGGTGACGAGGAATGTGTTCGTATTCCGCCCTAAAACCGTTTACATCCCGACATGGCTAAAGACCATGGCTAATATTAGTACAAATATAAAATAGTCGGGTGGTAAAAACAACACGTAGTAGGTCTCCAAAGAAAGTTCGCAAGACCCAACCTGAATTTATTAAGCTGGACCCTAGAAAGGTTTGCCGTATGCAGATAAGGGATTTATTTAGCGGAAAGGTCCGTCCCGGGTTAGCGCTAAAACGCCTTTTGGGTCCAGATGACCAGGATTGGGACCAAATTTATTGTCGGCTTTCGGTTCCCTTGATTTATTCGGCTTTACTGAATGAAATCAGGCTTCACTGATAATGGGTAGAGCGTGTTAGTAAGATAGATGTGATATATTGTTGAATATTTAAACGATTTATTTATATTCGTTGTCAAATTTCCCCAACGAGGGTTTCATTGTATTAAGTTGAACCTAATTTTATATATGGCATTGTTTAATATGTAAGTAACGCTCATTGGTTTAGTTTATCATAGCTTGTATGAACATGAACTTATATTTCTCTATGGTATACCTACATATTATTTATACTCATTCATTTAGACCTGCTGATACTCATAGTTAAGGGGCATTTTTTACAAACTTACATAATTATAGAGTAGTACTACATTAAGACTTACTTTTGTTTGACTATATATTGAACAAAGCTTTAGACGCAATTAAATGTAGGTAAGTAATTTAAATAGTACTATGGAAAAATACCGAACAAACGAATTGATAATATTTCATGTTAGTATAATAAATATGTGTTTATTTTTGGCTCTAATTCTTCATATGCAGAAATAAATCATTATTGAGCACATACATATAATTACTTGTAGATATTAAATTATTTGAACTTCGGTAAGGTTGCAAACAAAATGAAAGTGAGTGAAATCAAAACGATACATTTACTTTAACACGACTGACAGATGAAACGTAATTAGATGCCGCAAATTATTCTAGTTGTTCATTAAAAATATCATAGAAAGTATTGAGAAAAAAGCGAATACAACCCCTAGGCTAGCTCTTTTACTTTCTTATTTAGAATTTAAAATTCTAAATATATTTAGAATTTAAAATTTACGGGCATTGTTATGTATACTTAATAATAACTAAAGCTAGTTTATAAATTATAAATCACAACACTGTATAAAACAAAGGGAAACACTAAAATTCCTATCCGTCCCACCTGAGCCCATATACCCGAGCTCATATAACCCTTACCGATGTTCGAAATTACGTAGCAGATATTGGTTTGCAACGGACGTTGTACCAAAAACGTGTAACGAAGCGACGGCCGGGCACGGTAAATGGCGCCAATTACGCCACTGGCCCGTACGTGATGCGATTCAAAATGGACGCAGATAGAGCGCGGGAAAACGTTGCTTTACCATGGATATGCTGAATATTATCCTAACGTCAATAATATAAGGTTTTATTGCATGCCTATCGTTAACAGTTTTGATTAAGTAGGCACATAGGCACAAAACACTTTTTTGTCTACTGTTTTCTCAATAGCATCATTATAATAAACTTATTATAGAATTATTCAGGTATCTAAATATTTGAAAAACAAAATAAAAACAGGAATTAAAATTTTAGTATTCGTCGAAATCACATAATTGATAACTATACTGTGGAAAAGTAACATTTAAGTGGCCACGATCTCATATAAGAATTTACTCTAATAAGATGCATCAATTTCTTAACGGAAAGCGCCATCTATATCTTATGAAATACATTAAATTGATCACATTACATTGTTCTGCTTTTCGTCCACAGATGTCGTACGTTTACTTATTGAAGTCTTTAGGCCATTTTTCATCGATGAAATAAATATATAACTAAAATTGACAGAGTTTTTTAAATGTACGTTGTTTTGTACAGATTTGATAAATATTGATCTAAAGTAACACTGTATGCAGAACGAACGAGCCCAGGCTAGTACTTAAAATTATATCAAAACAGAAAACAAAAAAAAACATTAAGTCACATCCACGTTACCCAAACGAGAAAAGACTCGGACGGTCCTAACCCAAAAGTTCGCCCTTTAAGCGTGTACACATGTAGCGCAACCGAAACACACGTGTGTTTTACGACCCGACACTATTGGAATCGACCGAGAATAGAGGTTTTTCCAATTTTTTACCTCCGCGTGAAATATTGCCACGGGCCTGTGGCCGACGGTCGTTAGCCCTGTTTGCGTTTGTACGCCATTGGGGCGTTTAGTCGGCCAATGTTCTCAGAAATGTGATTGATGGCAACCATATTTTATTAAAGGTTTGTATAAAATTTTGGATAGCACAAACGATTACAGTCAGTTTTTTTCGGTATTTATACCCACATTTTTAAATTCTATGATCAGACTCAAAGTTAATTATTGAATCTAGTGTCGTAATAAAGACTTTTACTGGGGCTTTTATACGTGGGCTGTAAGTAGGTACCTACTCTGAAATTAAGTAATTTCACATATTAGAAATATTGTAGGTATTAGGTTCCAAATTGTACAAGTGAATGTAAGTTTTTAATATTATTTTTCAATATATCTAACTTCTCTTTTCAAGCGTTGTATATAATTTTTATATTACTACTACATAATATTAACATTCAAAGTTTTCAAAGTATTTGTCAATTCAATCAATCAATCAATAATCAATTGATTATGACAAAGTGGCATATTATAATACTTGCTGAGACGTCCAAATGACACTTAGGGATGTGATACTCACGGACTACTAATGATAGCCAAACTGCTTAAACTACACAAGTGTTCCGACCCGTTGAGTTCTGGCTGCGATTACGAGGGCACATTGGCCCTTTGTCTCTATAATTTACTTTGGCTGATAATCCTAAGATATCGAAAAATTTTAGGAGCTTTTGGAATGTACCCAAAAGTGAACATTCCAAAAAAAATTATATCTTAGTGGTTAAAAATCAGTCTTCCACCATGGTCAGGGGTTCTGGGTTCAAATACCGAAGAGTATTTTTTAAATATAAGCGTAATAATATAAAATATTACTAGTTTTAAAAGTTAAGATAAGCATCGTGAGGAAACGTACACACCTATGATTTCTCTGACTGTAAAGAAACATTTGTTCCGCCTGTCCGCACTTGGCCAAAGTAATGAATTGTAGTTTTTATCATTCAAATTCGTAAACAAAATGGTTATGTTGATATTTTTAACGTAATTTTTTAACTTCACGCCTGTAATCCCCGATTACGTAGGCAGAGGAATGCAGAACACTCCAACGTTTCACCCGTTACGTTTACGTCCTACTATGGAATAGGTGGTGAGCCTACTGCCATAACACCGGGCACATATCCAGACTCCGAACTACTACTAGAAAATATAAAACAGAAAAAAAATTGTAGTGTCGGACCGGGGAATCGAACCCGAGACCTCTCTATCGATAGTTGCACTTGCAACCAACACGACCAACGAGGAAGTCATGGCATAATTATGTGAATATTTTTATGGGAATTATGTGTATATATGCTTTGTAATAATAAAAACAACAGAGTATTTGATAAAATATAACTAATTTATTCCACAGGAACAAAATAACATATGAATATATTGAAATAATCACACAAAAAATGAATACAAAATCTTTCAACATGTTCAACATAAATTTGCAGACATATATATCGTAATGGTAACAATTCAGAATATGTAGGTATAAAAATAGAAACTTATGAAAGAGTACTTTATATTTATATTTGAAGTAGGTTTATTTAAGTACTTTATATTTGAAGATTTATTCTATTTTTATAAACTCTAAACTTCTATTTTTATAAATTCTAACATTTACATTATTTAACTTGTAATAGCAGTAGATATACATTACTTTATGATTAATAGGTTTGATTATTATCTATTTAGTTTGTCAGAATGTTTAACGTAAACAATGTAACGTTATGACTGTAACCTTCAGAGGTAAGCAGAGAAGTGTAATACATTTCTGTTCATTAATTCTGTTCGATTTATCAAT
>DWEJ01001900.1:0-12224 GCA_018245835.1 Mysoria sejanus stolli | reverse complement strand
GGTAGAGCAAATATCAATAACCATTATATAAAATTTGCTTTACGTTTCATACATAGAAACTTTGACCGCTTTAAGAAAAAATGCCTTAACGATATTGCAGTTTATACATTTTTAGTCTATATTTTTGTATTAAGCTCTCTAATAGGTCTCTGTTTTAACGCAACCTTCATTGTATAAAAAATGAGTTTGGTCGGTAAAAAGTGTGAATCAATATCCCTTGTTGAACATAGCAGAGACGACATTATCGTAAGCGATGTGACTCCAGAGGATGTTTTGAGGCTCGATAAAATAACGGACATATATTTATGCAGCCCAGAGGCGAACGTTTACGACATCGATTTTACACGATTCAAAATTCGTGACCTGGAAACTGGTACCGTGTTGTTTGAGATTGCAAAGCCTCCAACCGACTTCGGAGTTGATAATGAAGGTGCAGAGGAAGTTCCCGAAGAACCCCTCGATCCTAATGCGGGAAGATTCGTTAGATACCAGTTTACGCCTCAGTTTTTGAAATTGAAAACAGTGGGGGCAACGTGAGTACTAATTTGTTTCTGTATTAGGTGAACAATGCACAAATTCTATTACGTTCATATAAAATCATTCACCTATGGCACAAAAACATGTTATTGTTTTAAGATTTTAAAAGCCAACATCAGCTCTCACTTTGTGTAATAATTGTATTATATTTTTTCAATTACAGAGTCGAATTTACTGTGGGTGCACGTCCAGTGAACCATTTTCGGATGATTGAGAAACACTTCTTCAGGGACACGTTGCTGAAGACATTTGATTTTGAATTTGGATTCTGTATTCCATTTTCAAGAAACACCTGTGAACACATCTACGAGTTTCCTACACTGCCTCCAGAATTAGGTACAGAATTTTTTATATCTCTTTTATATTTTTCATATCTCATACTTTACAATAAGGATATAAATCTATTGATTACATGCATTGCATGAGGTCTTTATTAACCAATATTTAAATATAATGTTTATCAGCAGTTTAATATTGGTGCAACATATTTGGGATATTAAAGTATTATGTAGATTTCAAACTATTTTTTAATCTGTCTTTGTAAGACTATTAAGAAAGCCATGGTTGGTGTTGTGCATTACTAAGTGCTATTGAGGATAGCTCAGTGTTTTTCTTTGTAACATCACACCTGTAATCCTTGAAGAGGGTGTAGACTGAGGAGTGTATTATATTTCCACATTAAAGTTATATTTACATCCCATTATGAGGAGAGAGTGAGCTTATTGCCATACACCCAGCATAAGTCCAGACTTCAAGTCGGTACTAAAAATTTTGGTAAAAAATCTAGGTTTGAGAATTCAATTATACCCAAAAAGTATTAAATTAAACCTTATTTTAATTCAATAACACAAAAAATTACAAACAGAGGAACAACATTATATTGTATTTAAATCAGAAATGTTATTTTTCACATTTCATAAAGGATTTCATCTTTTAAAATAGTATTGCATTTTTGGTTTTAAATATGTTCTTACTTTAATAAAGTCAATACTCTGTATAAAAACTTATAGTGTCATTTTTTTGGAAGTGTATCTATTATAATTTTGTTCCTAATTGTTGAATCATTTGTTTTGTTTTTGGTCAAAGATGGCTTTTATTTTTTCACAGTTGAAGAAATGATAGCAGCACCATTTGAGACTTGTTCTGACAGCTTCTATTTTGTCGACAACCACCTCGTGATGCACAATAAAGCTGACTATGCGTACAATGGAGGTATTAACAATTAAAATAAAAATACACATGTGTCTCTCACTAAGTACTTTAGATTTTTGTGAACACATTTGAAATTTTGTGATCACATTTGGCACTAAATTATTACTCAAAATTATATTAATTATATTACACTTCAAGGATAGTATTAAAATGTTAAGTTTGTGTGTTATTTTGTATATTAATTTTGAATTATAAGTATTTGACATTCCAGTTCTTTAGTTTACACATATGTATTAGCTAAACACATTGAACACATAGAACCTAAGACTACCTGTTGCTTTTGATTTGGAATTTTGATGCAACATTAAACTTGTTCAAGACAAAGACGATCATCAATCATGTCTAAGTAAGCAATTTTCAGCAAAGATAACAATTATAACGGCATTCTAAAATAAGCCTGGGCTGTTACAATAAATGAATATCGATAATCATGGATTACAGGCAACCTAACTGAGATGCAACAGTAACATAGTAGCTGTTAAAGAAAGTACAAATTATGTTCAAAAAGGGTTGAAATCGTCGGAGACAATTTCATTTTATTTTTGGCTACCAAGGGTGCTTTCATGGTAGCACCACCCTATTTTATTAAATATTTTTTCAGCCTAAAACATTTTCAATTGAATTCTCTTTGATGTGTATTATTAGTGTGGTATTTAATAAGTTGTTAGGGGTAGAAGGGTTTAGTTTGATATCACCTGTGGTCATTACTTACTATTATCGTAAGTAATCAAGAACTGATATAATAAAAGACATTCCAGATTAAAGGAGTATCAAACTATAATGAAAGAACTATAACTTGTGAATATTATTTCTACTTTTTTTTATTATAATCATCATGACTGAGCTTTATGTTCAATGTTGGAATGGGAGTGTTTACAGCTATTGGGGGATCTCATGGACATGATTCAATTTAATCTTTAAGTGAGTGAGGAATGTATTGGTATCTGTGACAGAAATCAATATATTTTAAAATATACATTCCTGTTAATTACATATATTAGCTATGGAAAGTTGTGTCGACTCCCTTAAAAATGTTTTATACTTTTAATTAAGCACATATTGTCAATGTTCACATGTTTTAGATATATTTTTGATGTGTCTCACTGTTTGTATTTTCTATAGATTAAGTGATCTATTAACAATATCACGAAATTGATTCTAGTCATTATGTACCTACCTAAGGTTCTAAACGAAAATTACCATGGTCTTAAATGTGAATGGATTATTAAAAAATATTCAAATATGTTAGCAAACAAATACAGGGAAAGGAAATTTGCTATGTAATAAATTTTCAGTATACGTGTCGTATATCCGATTATAGAGAATAATTGAGTGTTTGCATTGGGGTTTAAAATATTAACATAATTATAATGATAGCTGCACTTAAATTAAATCACGTTGGTTATGTTTGTTGTATTCTTATGAAAAGTCAGTTTAAAAAATATTGTGTCAGCTCAATAAATTGTTCACTATTAGGCATTAAACAAAGTTATTTTAAAAGAATCTGTTTTGATAGTCGCGCCCTGTACTTCTTAATAACACAGTATGTGGTATGAATATAAACTTATTCTACAATATATCAAAAGGCAAGTCTAAAAATCTCTGTCGAATATTCTAAAAAATGACTCATGTTTAAATTAGAAACAGACGTACGATTACAAATAGTATGAATTAGATTGATCTTTTTAAAACTTAGTGGCTAACAGACGTCCATAGAGCTATTGTAGATAGAGTAGGCGAGTCATAGCGCGTACGCAAGTGAAAATGTATCGATACATAGAGTAAGAGTGTGGTACCTATACGTGTTTCTTTTTAACGACGCTTTTGTGTTGTATAATTACTTTCTAACTTGTTTTTAATAGTTGACGCGCGAAATTACTGCTGTTTCTCTATTCCGCATGCGTCATTAAAGATGAAAATGAGTACCAAATTCCATTTTTTTTCTCTATCGACGAGACAGTTTTTGTGCTTGGCTATGCCTACTTTACTAAGATATTTTGAATAACACGTTGCGTTGTCTTTGTTACTTAGTTAATCTTGCGCATAGAATACTGAATGCTCTGGTTAGTAGAATTTCCTGAATCTTACATTCCATGTGTAATACCGCTATCATCTCCACTAAAGTGAAGTAAAACTTCCTTTAGAGACCTATGCTTAATTCCGATATTTTTTCTGATGTGTGATTTAAGATGTAAATGAAATCCATTAACTCGACTTATCATCGATGGTCTACCTACTCAATTGATTGCACAGAACTCAACAAAAGCATTTATTAGTAATTAAAAATGTATCATTTCGATAGTGTTACAAGGAATAAATATTTTTCTGAAAATGTAAGCACATTTTTTAAAGAGCGTGTGTATGTAGATATGAGATGGCGATAGCTTTAAAGAAATAAACTGGACTTAATCATTGTAATAGTAAAAACTGGTTAATTGCTTCAAGTTTCCTGAAGAAGATTAAGGATTGCTTTTTGTGCCGTCCAGTAATATCTTTATTTAACAAGTGTCCTTGTTTTATACATAGGTACTGTAATGTGTTCATATTTTTAAAGTTTTACATTTTTTTTTGTTTACTTCATAATTAGCAACATAAAGCGTAGGAGTACAATGGTAGAAGTGAAAAGCAATTGTGTGTTAACGTGTTAATTGTACCTATAGAAGTTGTGAGTGTTATCACCTGTAGCGTTCAACGACGAAGCTTATTAAGTTATTTATTTGAATAAATATATGAATGGAAAATTCATTTTATATTTTCATTCATCCCCGCTTATGTACTGAAAAATTTTAAAATTACAAATGAATTTACGTAAGTTCACGCTTGCAATCCATGAAGAGGCAGGCAGTGTAGTCCACTCTTACGTTTCTCTATAACGTTTACACCTAGTTAAACTAATATCCTATTAGTATTTGTAACAATCTAGTAGCATTTGACAAATGTATTACTGAGTGAGGGTTATTGCCTAACGTTTAAGATAGGGTTTGAGGATTAACGCCCATTTAAGTAATTGTTTAAGCGTTGTAGTTTTATAATAATAGTGATGTAGCCCTCATACGGCAAGCATTTTCGTTAGTTGATAGAACTCACGTACAATATGTTTGGTATTCTACACCGCACATTGGGTTGTGCTGTGGAAAACATCAAATAACTAACATAACGTCTGGCCTGTATTGATATATAGCAAAACAAAATAATCAGCAAAATATTGTACATTACCACGAAGGTGGATGACGAAGATTGTTATACAATTCCATGTCTCGCTAGTTATACGTCACAAATTCAGACTCTGAGCCACTACTAGAAAATCTAAATTAATCCTGTAGTGGGCGACACGGAATTCGAACCCAAACCTCCAGATCGGCAGTCGCTGGAAAATATTATTGTATCATACATTTACGACCCCAACAAAATGTTCACAATAATATTACAGGTTAAAATGAAACGATCAATTTCACAATAAATGACATTTAATCAATTTATTTATTTATTTTTTAATCTTCACTTCTGTAATAAGGTAAGCAGAGGAATGCAGAACACTCCGTCTCACCGCATACGCTTTACGTCCCACTATGGAATAGGTGGTGAGCCTCTCGTCATCTATCGGGCACATATCCAGACTCCGAACCACTACAAGAATTAAATTTAATTTTTAGATTTCCTAGAATTTTTTCTAGAAAATTTTTGAGTAATTTTCTAAATCAGAAAATTTTTAAATTAGAAAAATTCTTTTGTAGTGTTCGACCTGGGAATCGAACCCAGGACCTCCCGATCGTCAGTCGCACTTGCAACAAACACGACCAACGAGACTTTCAAATATGTGAACCAATTACTATATACCCAGCCATCGGCATTGAGCTCCTGTGGGCTTTTATCCCATATAAAACTTTGTATATATAATTCTATATGACTAAAATGGTCAATATGTGTTTTCGTTCATTGCTTTGTTCTTCCGCTTTGTACAGATACGATATAAATGTGACATTTAAACGAAACGCCCGGAGATGATGATAATAATGATAAGATGTTGATAAGTAATGATACACTGATAAAATACGTTATCATTGTTATGGTTATTATCTGGACGATTTTTGTTTGAATAAATTTATTGTATACTGTAGTGTTACATACATTTTATTTACTTTTTGTATTCTTTATAGAAGTATATTTTATTTTCATAAATCTTATTGAATTAATGTATTTAGATCAAGTTGTAATCGTCAAGGCCTGCCTCGTTCGACGAATGATTGCAAGCGTGACCACTGATCTTTACATGGAATGAAATAAACTGAATTTTTTCACACGTTACTATAGAACATAATATCTTGATGCCTTCTGATCGCGTACTATATGTAAATCTATATTACTTTTAAGGGGTTGGGTAAGTACCGCATGCCAAATATAGTTTTACTTACAAATCTGAGCTCCTTCATTCTGCACTATTTTTAAGTATCTCTAACAAATCATTAAATTCGTTAAAACCAGACATTTTCACCAACAGGCATATAAAATTTTCACCTACGAGTCTTTTCAATAGGAAATTCGAATAACTACAATATGAATGACGTAATATAATATTTTATTTATTTTTTTATTTATTTATTCTTCATTGTTGGTAACAAAGGGCGGACTTAATGCCATTTGGCATTCTCTACCAGTCAACCCAAGTGATGGTGAAAAGTTAGGGTAGGCATAGAATCCATTTAATTACAAAAAAAAAAAAAGAACTATAAAATATGTATAATACTATATATGTATATGAATAAATATAAAATTATATATACATATACATAAAGTCATACATATATACATTCATACAAACATACATAATATATACACACATACATACACACAAATACATACGCACATATTCATACTCCATATACATACATACATTTACATACACATACATAAATATATTATTCTCAAAGGTGACGGTGAACTATTTATTATTAATTAATATCACGCTTGTGTATCAACGAAAAGGTATATATTTATCATATTTTTCACCAGTTATGATATATTAGATAGTATGGAACATATATGCAATGCCGAGGGTTTTTCTAGCAACTGGCAACGCAACGTAAAATCATTAGTAACCAGCAGTTTGCAACGTTTATTGTTTTAAAATATAACTTTAGCATAAACAAGCTATAATTCAATGTATCGTTCCCAACGTTTAATCGCACACATTGCAATAAATTTATAAAATTGCATATTTTAATGGTAGTATTTGTAATACCTGTCGTTATATTATTATTAATTGTTATTAACTACAGTGGACTATAGTGTATGCGTGTATATGTTATCATTGTTATGGGATCATATAGGAGTATCACGATATATAATAATATCACTAAGGGGATGATTAAAGACTCATCAATATAGATGTGGTACGTCGGTCGTGAACGGATAGAAATTATTGGCACTCAATGCGCGCTGCCTACCCCATAGCAGGCCTAGTTTGATGGTATAATAATAATGATGTTGATTAGACATAGTGTCTAGTCTTAAGGAAGGGCTTAAATTATTTTGACATGTATAAAGAATGTAGAGTAACCAAATTAAATTATCAGTAAGGGTGACTATTCATAGGCAAGCTTGCTCCATCTTAGGACGCATCTGCGTATACGACTCGGCGACATTTTAGTCAAACGCTACCTGCCCGTTGACTGGTATACAATGTCATCAGGCATTAAATTCTCCCTTTGTAACCTTACAATAAGTATAGGTATACATTAAAAAATAAATAAATAACAATAAATCAATAATAAAAAGAAACTAATAAGGTGAGTGAGAATGGTAGAGTCGAGGCAGATCTGGGCGTACGTGTTACCACCAAATCAGAAACGGTTTTTAAAGTGAACCAGGTCAAAAATACTTTAAAACACGAAAATGTATTACGATTCTAATTTATGTATAACAAGCGAAAGAATTTTGGCACGATGACAGCTGTTGGAAAGTCATTTATAGCGTTATTAAATTGGTACTTTTTCTATGCGTTTCAGAGCAGTGATATTACGACTCTACCTTTTTCGCTCGCCTCTCTTGTCCGTGATTCTCTTCAAAAGTTTCTTAAGGAGTTTCTAGACATAAAATTCTAGTATTAAATTTAGCAGTTAAAGATTAACAGACTGTATCGCTTAATTTTAAATAAAAAACAATTTTTTTTAAACGAACGTAGAGAGATATGTTTGACTATTCAAATTTGTGTCTGACCCAGTTCCAAAATATCTCAGGTTATCTCCGACAAATACAGATAATTATGCAGTCTGAGATAAAATTATACAATGTGAGTCGATGTATACAGGCTGAGGTAATGCTATTTACGATCCGACTTTGTCTCAGTGGTATAAATTAAAGTTAAATGATCGAATAACAATATTTGTTAAGTTCAGCCGCTATCATTACATTTATACTTTTAAATAGAAACACGATTTTTTGCGGATTCGAACTAAAATCAGGTCATTAATTTGACAGATCATCGAAATTGATAGCGCTGTTATTTACGAGTTTTTGTTCCTTCAAATTCAAGATCCTTTTTGATACTGAATTTTTCACCCAGAGTGAATATTACGTAGGTATATATTTTGATGCACGATTTTCTAAAACGTTTGAACTTATGAACAACATGAAATTCGGTCGTGTATAAATATGTCTAACATAACCAATGTACCCTACGGTCATATAGTAGATTCATTGTGATACTATAACAGTAACAAATAATAATGTATCAAATGAATAGTACAGTGGAAATGTAGAGGTCACGCTCCCTCGACTCTTCGCGTCATAACCATACTCAGACAGATAAGTTAATATACGCTTGTAAATGGATAATTCTGTTGTGTTCGTTTAACTAAAACAACAGCTGCCATTATTCGTGTTTTAAAGCGTGTACATACAACACGTACCTATACGAAACACGCCTGTATTCTACTGGGGATAGGCAGAAACTGTAATATTGCCACTTTTCCGTAGTTATGTTGTATATCACATCTGATAATGGAGTAGGAAGTATTGAACTTATTACCAGATACCGCGCAAAAATTAAGATAAGTATATCTAGGGGTTTCAAATTAGAAAAATACAGATTGTTAAATTATTTTACCTGACCCGCGGTCGAACAGTGTATTGCTCTGCAGATACGCTTGCAATCACTAGATCATATTTTCTCAAACTTATATCATCTACTGGGCACTATGAGAATCCATAATTTGTTTGTGTCCCCTAGAATTATTTTAATTTAATTATACCTAGTGTGTAATTTAAATCTGAGTGTTATTCTTAGGCTTTAAGAATGGATTACAAGGGTTCTAATGTCTACATACCTGCCTGAAAGCAATGAGCACTCAAGGGGCAGTGATCGCCCACTTTGAGAAGGACTGCACTAGACACAAGATCAACGAGGTACGAGTATATTGAAAATATAGTAAAATGGTGAATATGGACAGTGTACCAATTTATTAAACTGACGTATTCTGTTCATAAAAGCTATAAAACTGAGTTCAAACCTTTCCAGTAATTTACAATAGATTTTTAAATAACCTAAAACAAAGTATTTCACCGCATCACCGTGCACCAAACTTTACTGGACCGGTCAACGATTGAAACGCCGACCACGGTTAACGTGGCTTAACTTTGCTTATAATTTTCAATTACTACTCGCTTTAAAGTTACAAACGATTCTTGTTTCTTGTCCTATGTGGAAAATAACTTAGCGTTTCTATAAACACACAGGGACAGACACAAACAGTAATGTTTGATAAATATTGAAAAGTTGTAAGAATAATCCGTTGAGAAATACGAACGCAATGCTTATAAACTTGGAACCTGTATCACCATTATAAATCTGCATTCACATTGGACGTTTACGTTCAAACGTCGTCTCTACGCTGATTCACACTTGAATGTAAATGTGGCACAATTATGTTTTAGTACTGGTACTTATACTAAGACGAACCAACCTAATAATTAAAACATAACATGCTTGGAATTCCCCAAAAATGCTTCGGATAGGATATACGTTTTACCAGTTACGTTTACTAATCACCATGTAATTGGTGATCCTGTGACCACACTTCGGACACAAACCAACCGCTAAGCCGATAATAGTTTCTACTAGAAAATCTATGTTACAAATATCAAATAGTGCCCGACCCGGGATTTGGACCTACAACCTATTAATGGAAATATCTCTATACTTACACATCTAACCTGTTTCTTCTATATGCACCACTTCTTATCAAACATATATTTGATTTAATGTTTATATTTCTGTAAATTACTTTAACTTAATTACTCAATTACTTTAACTTACTTTAACTTAATTTTTAACTCATTACATCATATACTTGCGTAGTCGTCGAGATAGAGACGTCTATCTTACAAACTTTGGTTTTGATTAAATTATGTTAAGAACATAGTAATGAATTAAACTCATTATGTTAAGCCACAGAAAGAATGAACTAAAGTATATGCTACACACAATCGAGTGTAGGGCAAGCGTTAAGCAATAGATACTCTTGGAGGAGTGCTCTTGTATTTACGTAATTCAACGCGGTATATCACGTTTAAGCCTCACCTTTTAAGCCCTTACGAACTAAACATGTTTCCTCACTGTAATATTACAAGTTTCCAATCAATATTGCCTGCAGATCTACCTTCAAACGTTGTACCTGTCTTCTTTAAAATTCAATAAAATACCATCAGTATAATAGCTTCTATGATTATCAATACGTGTCCAGACTATATATACTCTTGGAAGTCAATATTTTATTTAATCTATAATATAAATTGAATTCTTCTTCCATAAGCACATATTACGCTATTTTTATCTAAATTTCTACAAATTACAAGCGCACAATTGATTTGTATAGAAATCTATCAATACCAATGTTATTTGTTTATCGATTTTATTTAGCACTATTATATTTCAACATTAAACGATGTATAATTATACAGAAATAATAGCATACGTCACTAGTTATTCGCTTTATCTATTACCCTTTAGATGTCTGCTCTCAAGTATGAGCTTCCTCAATCCAGTTATTTGCTATACCTAATTGTTCGTAATTGCCTACTTCAGTGCTGAAAGTCGGACGTTTTTTGTGTTATTGTAGGCGTTCGTTCACTGCTAGACATAGCCTCTCCGATAGCACGCCACTGAGCTTGGCTTACAGCGCTTTATCTACAAGCGCTGCCAACTACTTTGATTATCATTAGGTAAGTCAACATTTTTTATCCCGTGTAATATATCATAAGGATCTTAATAAGCTGTCTGCGACCTTCAATATTTAGTTAATATCTTTTACTTGCTATTTTGTTATGACCACTTGTTAATCTATTGTTATTATTAAGACCCGGAGAGGTAGGTAGGCATTTTATTATCATTTTTGTTAATTTTTCTTCAATCTAAACAATGTAAGGAGTTGCCAGTATCAACACACTTTTACAATATTTAAAATGTATCGATTTTATTTTAAAATATCAACAATAAAAAGTTAATTAGCTAACAGTGTAACAACACCCAAAATTTATCTATATTGCCATTTATCTCTTAGTCTAACATGCTTATAATAAAGAAGATAATCAGCTCCGTGTATCAACACCCTAATTTTATCTATATTGACCGACAGGAAGACCTCTGCCAGTTCCAGATAACAAGAGTTCAGATGGTATAAACACGAAACGATTATCGTTTCGACACCAATCTAATAATTGTTGATAATTCAATTAATTACTTGTTATAATTTGACCCGGATATTTACTGATTTGTCATAACTACAAAGAATTATACAAAAACATTACTACATAATGTAAACAATATATGTTTTCGCTTACAATGATATACATTTTTAATGTATAACGCACGTGATGGAAATGCTTAGTTTGTTTTTATTTTAATTTTACTGCTATCAAGTAGTTGTGTACCTACATAGCACATAGGTGAGAATAGAAAATACAGTTTATGATCATCGTTTTGTATTTTGTATTTTCAAATATATTTTAATATAATTGTGTATAGTATATTGTACTATATATTTACACACTGGAACACGTGTACGAAGCGTTGAAAAATATATAGGAAACACGTTAAGATTATAAGAACTATTTCTATTTGCTTAACCTTTGAAAGCAATACAAATACATATATTGCACGGGATAAGGCTGCAAGATACTTTGATTTTCAACAACTTGGTACGGTTAAAATACCTTCAATCGGTAACAAATGCTTATTCCAATTAACTAACAAGAAATACTTTTTAGCAGAGATAGCCTAGTGGTTTGAAATTCGACCTCTCACGCCGGGAGACCGTGTTCAAATCTCTGGCGCGCACCTCTTAAAAATGTCTGTTTTAAATTTAAATATCACTTGCTATTCAGTGAAGGAAAACATCGTGTGGAAACCTGCACACCTTGAGTCAAAAAAAAAAATTGTTCTCTAAGGTGTGTGAAGTCTGCCAACCCGCACTTGGCCA
>DWEJ01001899.1:0-12226 GCA_018245835.1 Mysoria sejanus stolli | reverse complement strand
GGCAGACTATGGCCTTAACCCTCTCTTTCTGAGAGGAGACCCATGTTCCAACAGTGGAACGACAGAAGGGTCGATATCATCGATATCAATTAAGTAGTACTTCTATACTTATAGACGTTCCGTACTATTATATGTCACTATATTCATTCATGTAATTTTATAATTTATTGGAACTAGAAACTAATGTATGTACAGATTACTTCAAGCGTAGCGTCTCTACATATGTCTACGAGCGTATCTCTTTCCCAGTCGCTCAGTCCCACGCCCATCTAGACAGCCACAAATGGTCTAAATATAGAACTGTATCTAGGACGTTTCGTTTCTACTCGAATGTCATGCACACAAACATCAAATTGACCGCGTTAAGGGACAATTTCCGGTGATTTGACGCTACGGTATTATTTTGATAGAGTCGTAATAGATACTTTATTTTCGAACGCTGCAATTTCAGATTTGTATTGTAAAAGCGTTGGTTTGATTGTGATTAACAAGTTACCTAATTGTCTGTATTGATTAGTAATTCAAATAGAGTTCTTAATTATGGTAATGCAATATAAGTAATTGAATAAATTGAAATGATTGCATTACTCTGATTACTCAAGATATATACTGCGAGTTATATGGCATAAACACCTTTCAATAATCATAATAAAAAATAATAAACATACGATTTTATATGTTTTGATATTGTTTATGTTCTGATAGATAATATTGTTTCACTCGATGGTCCGCGTTAAAATATAATCCAAATATCTATAACAATAAACATATAAATAAAAGAAATATGACGTAGTAACATGTACTTTTAATATTAAAAAAATACACACTATTTACCATTAGTTGGCGCGCTGCCTGAATACATAAAACAAAGTTAACAAGCATATGGGTTTAGTGTGAGTGATATTACTGTGATTATCTGCTTAGAAAATAATAGTGGTATCGAGCAGATCATACACAACGTCGCGTATTCAGTTGAACGAGCGATATGATCTTCAATTAGAGTGTAGATCACGGCAGCGACGGAGACCTTGAGTGTTACGTAGGAATACACAAAATTGATATATTATGTATTAGATTTTCTCAAATTTGATTTATTGTTGTGTGAGATGTTAAACAAGGTTTATTAACGAAAAGTTTGCAGTTGTAAGTTGGAATTGTTTTGTCTTGTATCAAAAAAAAAAACTGTTTATGTCACATCCTGGGAATTTTCAATGTTTTTTTCTAAATCGTTTATTACTTAGGTTCATTGTCAATATAAAACTGAATAGTAATCTGTGATAACATACATTACTTGATGGAAATTAAGCCGCAATTCAATATATTCCTACTGTATTCCTTATAATTGTAAATTGTCTTCACTAAATTTGTAATATATTCAAATTGTTGGTATTTGTAACCATTTATAAGTGTAATTTTAAGCATAATTGAAATTGTAAATGAACATACAATAAGGAAATGTATTATAAAAACGCAACACTACGCCTGTAATCTTCGAAGAAGTAGGCAGAGGAATGTAGTACACCCACGTTTCACCAGTTACGCTTACGTCCCACTATGGCATAGGTGGTGAGTCTATTGCCATACACCGGGCACATGTCCGGGCATATGTGTATTATAAAAACTGAGCCAAAATTGAACGGAACGGTGAATCTGAGATCCCAGCTCGCACTTCACCGGCTTTTTCTTCTAACATGTGGCACGCCACGACGCGGTGAGTTAATCTGAGCCGGACATTGTAATTTGAAGTCTTCTAACGTAAGTCATTGCCACCGACACTTCCGTATCTTTATCATTACTTTGTTGCTCTTATTAGACTTGGACTGTGTCGTTCGTTGAGTGATTGCAAGCGCGACTCGCGATCGATTAGTCTTGGGTTCATATCCTGGGTCGAATACCTACTATTGGATTTTTAATACCTATTATTTCTAGTTAAAATTTGTTATAGTTGCTAGGCGTTTCGATCTGAGCCAGGTATATGACCATAGGCTCACTGCATATTCCATAGTGTGATATCAATGCAACTGGCGAAACGAAGAAGTATACTAGACTGATCCGTTTACCTCTTAGAAGATTACGGGCGCGATGCTACTTTTATTCTAATTACACCTGCAAAATTCTAGTTCATTACCAAAGCGAATGCAATTGAAAGTGAATTATGAATAAATCTAGTTAAAAATGTTGCCGATGACCTATCAGAATAGTTGATGCACACTGCATCGCCGCCGGCCCGGTGGCACCAATTCACACCTACTAACAAACCGCGTCCGTTTAGTGTTAACGGGCAGATTAGCGCCGCACTTAGACTGTACGGACGAAACAATGACCGTTAGTCGCAACCAATGACTAATTGAATGCTAGCCAACCTCGTTGGGTGTAATGAAAATGGCATATAACATTACATAAAATCAGGTCTGTATTTCTTTGAGTAGGCAAAAGACTACCATGCTTTACCAAATCCGTTTTATGTCTGAAGGAATAGGGCGTGAGTCTAGTAACTATCTTGACAATTTATAAGTAGGTTCTAATGGTTCAGTAGCGTTTTTTAGAATCGTACCGAAGATATTGTTTTACCTGCCATTAGGTATATCAACATATGTAGACGATACATTATCAATATTTCTCGTAGTATCTTAATATTTTTTCTTATCTTGACATTGCAAGGGCATTTTTAACTTTTTATCTATTTGTATGTAATGCAACCTAACGGTTATCTAAGTTATTTCTTGTATATTTTTATTGTATAATTTATTTTATAGATAAAGAAATATTTATAAAATTGAAAGAATAGTGTCTATGGTTTATGGAAAGTGTATAGTCTGTTTATAGTCTACGGTCTATAAAACGTATATAATCGTTTGAACGTATGAACGTCTATATTATCTGTCGTATGAGAAAAGATATTTCGCACATCTAAAAAACGATGAAGATATTATTTATTTATTTGGTATTCGTTGAGTTTTTTTTATCTATGTGTGCCTACGTACTTTTGGAGATTCTTTTAACAAAGAGAATTTACCATCACATTGAAAGACCGACGTAGGTATTGTTTGATCTCGCTTGTATGAATTTGATTTCCACTCCTAACAATTATATTTGTAAGATAAAGACGAATATTTATTTATGTTACTTTATTAAATTGCCCAACAAAATATATATTTACCAAACATCACGCCTGTGATTGACGGGATTGCCAGAGGAGTGCAGTACAGTACCACGTTACTCCAGTTACGTTTCCCCCCCTCTATGGAATAGGTGGCGAGTCAATTACCATACGCCGGACACACATCCAGACTCCTAGCCACTACTAGAGAATTTAAGTTAGGATTATATGCTTAATAAAGACCTGACTAGGCAACATAATTGAAGCTTAATTTAATTTGATTTCAGAGGACCATATGTCTGCTTTTCCAAGACATTATTATTAATTGAGGTCAACGTATTAATGAGCTCATAGAATAAATAATACGATCACAATTTAAAACATGCTTCAACGATATACATACGTTCGGAGGAAACGCTGGCACACATTCTTTATCAGACATGGAGCGTTTTTGCGTTGAATATTAATTAGTACGTCGAGTTATTCAATTAATTGGACTTAAACAACAATTAAAATGTATATTTACGAGTGACGATAACCGAGTACGCAAGGTATCAGTTGGACCCGAAGAGCTGAAGACGAGCTTAGTGGCGTGCTATTGGAAAGGTTTATGCCCAGTAGTGGACAAAATAGGCTGACGAGGTTGATTATATATTTTTATAACTGCATCTATTTTAATTTTCAATTGACAATAGCGATGTGCGTGTGGATGAGAAATGAAGTAAAAGCATTTCAGGTCTGTAAAGGTAAAGTTATTTGGCACTGTCTGTCTACCTCCTAAGAAACTTGGCGTGACGATGTAGATTTAATGCTAGATAATGGATTCTGTAGCCTTCTACCCGGTCATAATAAGATAGTAAAACTACCTAAATACAGACATGATGAAATTTATCATATTACAGACTTAAAATTGTAAGCTTGCTACAAGATGAGCGAACTGAGTTTAATAGCCATAGTAAACCAAATGGATGAACGTTTCACAGCCAATATCTCATTGGCTACATTCCTCCACGCGCTTGCGGCGGGTTTTATCCGTCATCGATAGGAACCAACCTGTTAATTGACTAACAGCTTCCTTTATAAATCGATCGCGAGTCTTACGAGATCAGGAAATCAAAAAGCGAGGCAGACGAACGCATTTGCAACTCCTCTGATGTTGTGTTTTTGTCTAGTTGATGGCGTATTTTAATGACCATAAACTTCTAGTGAACTATTATCTTGTCAATGAGCTATTTACTATTATTTTGTCACGAAATGTTAATTTTTATATTAATTTAGACTTCATTGTGACTTTAAATCTAGATTTAAAAAGGCGGACTTAATGCTTAATGGCATTCTGTCCCATTTCAACCAAGGATGAACATGGGCATAATTGGCACAAAAGAATTTTACAATAGCCATGATCAAATTTCGATTCCTTCGAACCCGTAGCGTTCTGGTATCGTCTGTTATCGAACGATTTCGCCGAGGGATCTTTATGTTTACGATTCGCTTGCGAACCAACGCGGCGTCGACTGCGCTGTTTGCTAAACATCTCCATTGTGCCGACAGAATAACTGACCATCTTGATATTCGTGGTTGCGATTCTTGTTTACAAATGAGTAACGTGACGCCTACGGCTACCGCTTTCATCGAATAAATTGTTTAGATATGTTTTTCCAATGTTCTTTCAATATACTCGCATGTACACCTTTACCCTGCTTTGGGGTTTATTTGCATAAAATCACTATAAAAGTGCACAAATGACGTTAATAAGGAGAGACCTAAGCCCAGAAGTGGCTTGAGGCGTGCAGATTGTGTGATATGGCAATAGGCTTTGAGGCCTTATGCGTTATAATTGTCTTTAAATTGGTTTTAAATTCACAGAAAGTACAAGTGACAATTTCCACGGTGAAGTTACAATTTTATTAAATTTATTCCTTTATACAGACAACACAGACTTTATACATTTATAAAATATTAATGAATTAAATGAAGGATATATTTTGTTATAGTATACTTTAAATAAAAAAAATAAATTTAATACAAAATGTATGTCACTTATATTTGTGGAGTTTTTACAATTATTCGTATTGTCTTTCCATTTTTTACGTTCTTTTAAAAATATTTGTCATTTGACAGTTTTCAAATTTCTCTGTGTATGTTTTGTACATTCGTTTTTCTTAAATACAATTTTTTTTTGTTCACAGACTACCTCAAATACGCCAAAGTAACATGCATAGGATATCTGGCAACAACCCTGTGAGGCGACGTCTCTTTCCAGCCGAACAAGGAGATGATGCGAAAGTTGAGAATTTTTTTAATGTTCTCCAAGAATCGGCAGCGAGAGACAGGCTGGAGAAAATGAAGAAATGGAATTTCGATTTTGAAAATGAAGTGGCCTTAGTTGGAAAGTATGTTTGGTACCGTGTAGCGAAACCCTATGAATGGATCGGCTATGATTTTGATGATGATGATAACATTCTTAACATTGATGTCCCAGCCAATACTGATAGCTTCATACCTATTAAATCGGAGAATGAAGCAACACCTAAAGCCAAGAATGATAAGCTGGACTTAGAAAACAAATTAATAAGGAAGAGGAAATTAAACTTTGCAAGAAGTGCAAATGAAAACTTTGCCAGGAGGCGGATAAATTTTTAAGAACTTGTGCAATCATTAATTCATGGACCACGCTTTTGAAGAATATTATTAAAAATGCTACGAATATGAATAAACATGATATAGAAACAGACGTAAAAGTACTGTTGAAATGTTCTAGTGAAAAATTGACATTTGTGATTGTAATTTTTGGAAAAACAAAGGTTGATTTGTAAATATTTGAAATTTAATTCAACATCACGCACACGAATTTTAGTAGAGTGATCTATTTGTCGAAGTTAAACTAAAACACTTTTTTTATCCTAAGAAATATAGTTATTTGCTTTAACCGCTAAACAGAGTCTTCATGAACCCAAAGATAAAGATTGTTTGTTCTATACGAATCTGAGATTGTATTAAATGAATCTGAGTTACGATTTCCAAATCAATCAAATATGAGTTAAAAGTATTTACAGTAAATCCGTCACTTAAAGCTTGGAGGCTTATATATGTTTTTGATGCAAAAGTTGCCTTATATTAATAATAAATTTTTGTGTTATGTAAACAGACATAAGGCACTTTTATTCGTTCATAAACAGATCTTCCATTATCTTGTAACCATGACAAAGTGGTTATGAGCAAGCAGTAGGCAACCTCTATAATAGCATTTTTAATATCATTCTTTATTAGGTTGGTTTATATAATTATTTATATTTTACATTGTGCCACGTTATTTATAAAAGTAGAATTAGAATCGTTCGTACCAAGTATATTAATTGTGATGTTTTGTATTTGTAAGATTTTATTTATTATATCAATTTACTCTTCATTGGAATTTTGTATTTATTTGAAAGACTGCGACTTTTGTAGATTGTAATAATAAGTTGTGAATATTATATATAATTTTCGTTTACATAAGTATTTGTTTGTAAAAATATGTAAACGATGTATTTTTTTTTATTTCCCTACCAACAGATTTCCTGTACGCACATTATAAAATAAATTTATATATATAAGATACATTTTATATAGATCTTTACTATTCGAAATCTCTATCTTATGTTTTGATATTCGAACCTGATCTCTATTCTTCGAGACTTTAGTTAGATTATTGTGTAAGCGTATTGAGGACGAATATGATCACCGATCGAGTGTATTTAAAAATTTATTGAGTCATGTGAGACTATCACTAAACATTTCGTTTTTTAGGGTTTAATTTATAATAAACTGTATGGAGATATATAAATTAATAGAAATAAAGAATTGGGGTAATTTCTGTTTAAAATTTTAAGTTACAAAATTTTCGCTGTACTATAATAAATTTTTTTTAAATATGAATTAAATAAATGATTTTTGAATTATTATGTCTATTATGTAAAAATATATACCGTGTTTAATGTCTTGTTAAATATATACTGTGTTTAATGTCTCCAAACAGATCTAGTGTTAAAACTATTGTAGAATATATTGTAATTGATATTCAAAAGGCAGCCCTTTTAAGATTGTCGGTCATCATAATGGCGGCGCTTTTAAAATGGCTTTTTTGATGTAAGAAAAATCTCTACGGATTACGTTTTGTACACTTACAAGCAGCTATATTCCAAAGTCCCGTAGGATTTTTAGAATTATCAAGTAGTCATTACGCTTTTTAATTTTTAAATTCTATGTACTTACTGAAATTTTAGATTTATAATTGCCCTTTACTTTATTTACTTTCGTCAGTATCTTTCAACATTGTATAGTCAAATTAGATGTATTCGCTATCATAACGAAAAGCTAATTATCTATAAGTAATTTATTGTATTGAAATTTGGAATAAATGTTTTTAAATAGAATATTGTGATTTCTTTTATCAATTGAGTATGATTAAGACACCTTTAATAATAATATTGACATCAAAGTTTAAGATAGCAGCAACACTTCTGAATGGGGTTGACTTCAAGCGTTCACAAAAATAGTACCAAGTTGCAGGCAATTTTAATATAACAAATTCTAAAAATAAAATAGTACCTAGCTTAAGTAGTATACATTACATTTTAACAATGGTTCTATATAATAATATTTAACTGAGTGTCCGTACGTCTGGATCTATACTAAATATATCAATACATACATAGTTGCTGCAAGTAATACCACACCAGTAAGCGAACGCGAACGAGATGGCGAGTGTCATATGACGGCTGTCGGGGCGACCACACGGAACGGGTGGTCGCTAGGAAACAGGATTGAGTTCCAAACACAGTTAAGTTGAACGACAGTACATAGTATGATCAGAGAAGCAGGAATTGTTTTGCATAATAGAATGGTCAATGGTGAACCTTACTACGCTACTTTGCGTACCCCTTTAGTGGAATACAAGCTTGATGTGTGATGTTTATAGAACAATGAACATCACTAGATGCTATTTTACTAATTTTATTAATATCCACAGCATACATCATATTGTTATTATCAGATCAATCTGTATTATTCTACTGCTGGATAGAATAATAAAGATTTATCTGATGATGACAATATAATGTATGCTGTGGATATAAATAATTAAAAAAAAATCTACTGCTGGATAGGGGTGCATGAAAGGAGCCTCCCGAAGCGGCGACTATGTTTTATTTAATATGAACATACACTGCCCGGCGCATCCTGGACATTGCGGTTAATCCATTCACTACGATAGCTGATCATTTATATACTTTCGGCTATCGACACGAAGAAGAAGCAGACTGCTGGATGTCAACTTCTGCCAAGCTTTCCATAACACCTGGCCCTCGTCCAATGGCTACCACCTCCACCGGCTACCACCTGGCTACCACCACCAAACGTCTCAGATACAGCATCGCCGCTGCCCGGTGTTCTTTATAAGCTTTCGTATATAACGTAACATAGCAAGTATTAATTATGACTCAATAACAAATTGAATGTAACACAACAGTATAACAACAGACGTTAGTATACCATAGTTTGAATAACATATAGTCTAGAATGACATAGTCTAGAATAACAAAGTCTGGAATAAAATAGTCTAGAATAACATTATATAAAATAACAGTCAAAAATAACATAGTCTAAAATAACAAATTGAAAAATGACTAGAATTTTAAAAAAAGTAACTAAATAAATAAAATTAAAACGAAAATGTAGTTTTCTAAGTTTTCTTATTTAAGGCACATAACTTATAATCGTTATTGCCACAAGGAAAAAATCTTCGTGTCTATGGTTATGAGAGCAGGTTAAAACAGCAGTTTACTCTGATTTTATTAGATTTTATTCAGAAAACATCGATATACAAAGAAACATAAGATGTCCAGACTCTATATGGCAGACAAAATGTGGACATAATATAGTATTAAAATGAAACAACCATATAAATATTATAACTAAGCCGCAAAAATAAACCCAACAAAGCAGTTTAGTAAACAAACTCTACAACCTCCGGCAACCGTATGTATTCTAACGTTACGAAACCGTTATTTAACTTCAAAAGACGGTGCATCCAACGTAATGCCTTATGTATACAAACTCCGCGCACTTATCTATGAACTGCATACATTTATGTAATAGCAACCGCCTCTAATTCATAGGGGCTTTGTCTTAAGATATGACGGTAAGATAAGTCAACGACTTGCTGTTGAATATGAGAAGTGTGTTAGCTTAAATATTGGCGTTGTTGAAGTTCATATAAGTCAAATGTAGTAGCACATTAAATTGTATTTCGTGAACATGACTATTGTATTTGAAGTCAAAATATTTATCGATGATATGCTCTACAGATTTCTTTCAACTTGACATGCCCGCCATCACGTCCTTTACGTTGGAACGTAATAACGCAGTTACTGCTGTTTAGTTGGTAAAATATATAGAAACAGCTATCATCCATCCATCCATCAGGCGTTAGGTTTCCCTTGCCAACTGATACGAACAATACAAGTAATACACTTACGAACCCAGCGACATGTTTTGTTTACATGACAAGTTCAGAACGTATCTGACGATATCACAAACTTTGCCGGACTTCATTACTACCAATGACATATCTTATATTGCCACCGCCTTCCCCTCCCGCACCCCTCCCCCGCACCTTACATCCCCGCCCCCCCCCTCGCCCCGCGCAAATTCTTTAGTCGCTACATGCTCGCCGCCACAGGAATCTGTTTAATATACATCGACACATCCACATCCGGGAAATCAACACATCCACCCCCCGCGGCGTCAATTGCGACCAATGAAATATTATTGTCTTATTGTTGCATGGGGTGTTCTCTGATTAGACACCACGTTTGTTGGTTAAGATTTATTGTTTTTAAAACACCGACAAGTTATTGTTCGTTTCCTTAAAATGGCAGCGCTCTCTGTCAACGAGAATTGTGGGTTAGGAAATTGGATTGTGTTGATTTTCGTATTCGAATAATCATCTGTCAATCTTCGTAGTATAGATAAATGGCACATTTAACATCACACCTGTAATCCCTGAAATGGTACGCAGAGGAATGTAATACACTCCAACGTAACACCAGTTACATTTTCCCACCACTATGGAATAGGTGGTGAGTCTATTGCCACATATCCAGATGTATATCGAGCACATATCCAGATACCGAACAACCACTAGAGAATCCAATAGTGCCCGACCCGGGAACTGAATCCAAGACCTTTCGATCAACAGTCGCGCTTGCAACCAACGCGACCAATGATGCAATACAGGTTGACAAGTTAAATAAAAATTTAATGTAACTCCAGATATCCTCTTCTCGCCTTGATCTTCTAGCATCAAATAAAAAGTAAGTGTAAATCACGCCAATATTATTCAGAAGGGGTAGGTAAAATGTACTATTTCTACATTTTATCAGTTATAAGTTGCGTGTAAGGAACATATGTAGGTAATAGCCTCACTCTACTGCCATACGCGGGATGCCATTCTAGGTACCGTACAATTACGTAAAACCTCAATAACAATTACACTTTGCACGATTAACGACTCTCATCCTGATTATAACTTAACGACCCCTAAGGCTTGTTTTATTTTGTTTTATTGGTTCACTAAACATGTTAACGATATACTCAAAACACAAATAACACTCAAGTTACTGGCCCTGCGCGTTACGCATCATGATGTAATCAGAATAATTAATAAACGTGCATTATCTTTAAACAATCACATGCACGGGACTTGAATTAGCCAAAAACAGTCTTATATACATCAGCACCATTATGCGTTGATCAGTAAAAATGTAATCAAAGCGATAAATGATTGAATTAACATAAAAATAGGGACATTTTCGTGTGCGTTCGTATAAAATACAGTCAAAAAACAAGATGGTGTCCCGCTCCCGTGGGAATGGTGGGCAGTCGAACTACACGCGATTCGATCCAATCTGGACGTCACAGTGACTGGTCAGGACACAGGATCTCATCCTGGTTATAGGATATAATACAGAAATTTGTATTATTCTTCGACTGCCTCGTTGTTCGAGCTGTTGGAAGCGTGAATGCTGATAGAAAGGTCTCGAATTCAAATCCCGGCTCGGCTGTTATTGGATGTTTCCAACTTTGTCTACGTAAGGGTGCAGGCGTGATTTTACGTTGTGTTATACGCCAGTCTTGGAATCCATCTATACCGACTACGTTGCTTATTTAAAATACTTCGGCCAAATTATTAGGGGTCCATATATTTTTTGTATGTTGACCTCCAATTTATTTTTTGTACTATATTAAATATTACATTTGTAGATGAACATTCTTATTTTTGTAGAAGACAGTGTACGTGTGCTAAGCTAAAACATTAACTAGATAATAATTGCCGAGCAGAAACCTTAATTATTCCATTGAAATGTATTCTGATTTATGCTGTAACAGTATTACCTGCATACATGATTTAATTTTGATACATTATACTTATTAGAAATTATACAGCTGATGTCCTGCAGGCATCTGACCTAAGAAATCTTACCATTATAAACAAACAATTATATGTTTTAACGGCTTAGCTTTTAATTGTAATGACTTAAAAACGTTATCATCAAAGGATACACGGCTCAGAAAACTTGAGACTGTTTCTGATGGGGTTCATTGATAATACCATGCGGTATGTTACTTTCGCTTATTGTGAATGAAAATATATGGTCGAATTATACATACATGGCACAATTACCGCTTCCTCCTATCCTTGGGGGTAACAATGATTCGAAATGGAATCTCATGCATAGTAATGAAAAGGAAGCCGCGCCATGCTCCGGTAGCCAGGAAGAATCTGCGCGGCAAGGACATTCGGATGAAAAAAAAAGGGTTTGAGGGAGCTATTGTTGAGATCGGAACAGTTACGCACGTACTATGCGTTTTGACTTAAAATTCTATTATATGTAATATATAAACCAATATCGGCAGTTACAAGTGCGACTGCCGATAGAGAGGCCGGTGCCACTAAAATAATTTTCTAATTTAGATTTTCTAGTAGTCGTTTGGAGTCTGGCTATGTGCACGATGCATGGCAATAGATTTATCACCTATTCAATTGTGGGACGTAAACGTAACTGGTGAAACGTGGGAGTGGTC
>DWEJ01001898.1:0-12227 GCA_018245835.1 Mysoria sejanus stolli | reverse complement strand
ATCAGATTAATATTTAAACATATATTTTGCGTAACAGTACTGTGTGTGCCATACTTGTAACGTATTATATCATAAGAACGTTCTAAATGAAAAATACGAAATAATAAAACAGGACCACATCACTTCCAGTTTATATGTAAATGAAACAATAGTAAGATATCAATTTACAGTAAATCTTCAAACCACAATACTGGAATAGGTATATAAACAGAAAAAAGAGCGATAGTTCTTGTACATCTGTTTGACGTTTACTAATAATACACAAAATCGTTTGTTGAGACGAGAACTTGTTTAAAAAATCAGGTTTTTTTTTAAATGTATACATTTGCTTAGATTCGAATACGAAATGGTTTCATAAAACTGACTCAAATCGTTGAAGTCATTTCGAAACAAGTTTCTGGTCCAATCATCTCTCCTTTTTGTCAGTAAAACTGATTACCAAGAAATTCTGATTTAACTTGTCTGACTTTTTCGTTTCGAATTTTTAAAACTTCGAGATATTTTAAGAACTTTAAAAGAAAAACCAACACTTAATTGAGACAATTCAGATACCCTATATTACGTAAAAACCTTCAGTAATTAAATTTTCAGGATACATACCTGCTACCACTGCTTCTATGGCAATTTAAGTGACTATTTTAAATGCATGCATATTAAAGATAAAAAAGGTTTTATTGGGATACACAAAGTAACTGAATGTTTACATGGCTTATGCTTATGCAGATGCAGATGGCTTAATACTCTTAAGCCATCCACATTCAAGGTTTTATCAATAGTACAATGTCCAGTGTCTTATTTCATATTACGTTTACAAATTTACAAACGTAGCATCACGCCTAAAGGGTTATGCCCATAATTGTAATGATTACAACACCTCAGGGGAGGCCTATGTCCAACAGTGGACTACAATAGGCTGATGATGATGACGGCGTAGGCAGATAAAGATGTAGGCCGAGGACTTTATTATAGTACCTATGTACATTCCCAATTACGTTACAAAATACATGTTTATTTGTTTATAATTAGACATATACATATAAACTTACCTGAGATAAAGTTAAAAATATAAAATCTATCCACCCATCATACATCCAATCCAGTCAATCAACCTTTTGGACTACAAAAGGTTGATTGACTGTTGGACCTTCTGGACATTCCGAATCTATAAGAAAAATAATAGCAAGGGCAAACGAAAATGTGGAATATTAAAAACAAATATGCAATGTGAACGAGAATTCAGCTGAAAAATTGCAACTGATAGCTTAGAATCCGCTATTGATTTTTTGTTAGCAGGCGTCGTTAGTAGCGGGAGCTAAATTTGATGAATATAAAAGAAAGAAAACCGCTCAGTCTTAACGAGGGAAAATTAAATTGAAAACTCTAAATGGACTAATTAGAGGTAAATGTAAAGATATCTAAGATTATATAATAATAAATAAGTTGTAGTGCCAACATGGTAGATACTTTGAATGTATTGTACTCTTTTATTTTACTTTTAACAGCTACAATGATTTCACAGGCTTAGATTGCATCCTTGGTCGAGCGTTTGCATTTTTTTCTAAATCCGAATTTGGAGGATCCAAATCCTGCTCGTAGTCTGGATTTGTGCCCATGTATGGCTACAGGCGCACTGGCTGTACCATAGTGAAAAATAAACGTGACTGGTGAAACGTAGGAGGGTAGGTACTACACTTTCTCTTCGGAGATTACGTACGAGATGTTACGTTTTACGTGTTTATTTTATCGATTTTTACTTAACCGAACATTTAAGTTACACCTTGCGAAAATAAAAGGAATACCTTGGAATAATTACTGTTTAATATAATTACAACTTATGTAAAGATCATTTACAAATTAAGATAATGTTTTACATGGAAAAAAATTATGACAATATTCTTCATTAACTTCCTTCCGTGAAAACATCTCTTTAATTAACAAACGGGATAAACGCAAAAACACATGTGCTCATTGTGTTCAAAGATTAAAATAAAACATTTCCGAAAAAATATTACGCCATCTTCTGGTCAAGAAGCTTTTTTCTTAAATTCATTTTTACTCGTCTTTCAAGTCACATACCGGCCTGGTTTCGATACTCATTCTATCTACATATATAACACAGACGTAGGTCAGATGAATAATGAATTGCAAGTACGAGTAAAATACCTTTCAGATTTTGTCGAACTAACGAACTAACAAGATTTATTAGAATGAATTAGCAACATAAGTAGCGAAATGAATAAAATTCTGTAGACAAGGGAAAACCCCTATTGATAGGAAGGCTTAGAATACATTTTAAATAATGTCTACTTTAAATAAAATCCACCTTATAACGTAATGTTAAGCTACTAATGAGGGTTTCATCTCCCCAATTGCTATTAGCCACTGCGTATCTACAAGCGGAAAATATAAATCTTTTTCTGAAACATTCAATGTTAAAGGTTATTGATATTATAAAATGATTTTGTAACTGTTTAGTTAATAGTGTTGGCATGCAATATTTCTGTAATGTTGACAATAAATTCATTGTAAATTTGAAATTCAGTTCTAATTACAGTACCTATTTAAATCAATTATTACTTGAGTAAATTTTACATGTGCGTAATTTCACATGCGTATAATTCCATTTTACTTCAAATCCATTGAGAGTTATATTGAGTACAGTAGTGAACTGAATTAATTCATGTGTTGGTGCTATAGCAGGTCCCAAATACCCTGCTTAGTGTCCTACGTATAAGCGATTTTCAAAAATAAAATACTTATAAGAAAAATCGGAAAAATACTAATTAGAATGCATTATTATCTAGCAAATCATTGTAACCATCTTTATAGGAACGAAAAGTACTCGAAACTATGGGACGCTTATCAGAATGTCACAATTTGCTGGTCATCTAGACGACATGCTGACATTAACCAGATGTATAAATTATCATAAATTTTAATATACAACGTTCGACGATACTTCTGGCGAACGGAACCATGGCTTACGGATAATATAATTTCAAAGTGTAGGTTAATTCTATTTTATACATGTGTATGTGATAGCCTAGTAGCTTAGAATAAAGTCTTCATTCGGAACGAGGTTATATTGTAATCGTGCATCTCAAATACTGGTCAAGTCAATTGGAAAATAGTCTTACATCAATAATCTAGTTTAATGTACGAGCATGAACGTACAATTATTATAAATAATAATTACTGTTTTGAAATTCCGATGTACTACCTATTCAGTTTCCTTCAGTGAATAAATATAATAATATGTTTTGGTGATAAATACATGTGAGTTACGATACGCCGCGGGACGTCCCTCGGGATATTTACGAGTAGTTTCACCTTATTTATTATTCTCCATGGTTTTTGGCAAATTTACTGTTACTCATGTACGTATGTATGTACATACATTATTTAAACAAAAATAAAAAATTGTCCGTTTGACGCTAAAAGTGATCAAACGATGAAATAAAATTATGTGAAAAAATCGCAATGTAAAACAATCCTCATTTTAAAATATTTCATATTCTTTAAAATCTTGAAGTCTTACTTATTGATATATTATAAATAAGACAAAATTTCGTCCAAACTATTAAATACACGAGTATTACGAATACTGACCAATGAATGATTAGAGATCCATTGATATAGTTTATTACACTATTACCTAATTATAATATAAATAATACTTTTGTTGACGCAACATAAGTCCAAGATTAATCAAGCTTTTTAATATTGTTTACAGTGAATCAAATCAAAAGCTGGACTTGGTAAGTTAAGTTTGTATTAGTAGTGCGATGTACTGCAGATTGCTTATTAAAAATGCCAATAGACACCAAAATCTAGATGATTTAATTTAATAAACAATCCGTGTATGAAAATGTTAAAACACTTATTCAAACGACGTGCAATGGGAAGTAACGCTGATATTTATATAGTTCTTCTGTGAATTATTTTCTGCCTCTATTAAAACCGTCTGACTCGAGGCCAGAGCCACAGTCATAGTCATTCTTTTATTGTGTGTCAGCTCAGGTGGCACTCTAGACTCAGAAAAAAAATAATTTAATTCCAAAGAATTTATTTAATAAAATCTTGTATGTGCGATGTAAAGTTTCGACATAAAATAATTTAACGTTTTATTCGTAATAAAAACTGAGTTATTTTCCGATCTGTCATTAAACCAAACGGACTTCCTAGTAAACGCATTTAGTTGTGCTTAGTGGTACACGCCGTCAAATAGAAAATGCTTCAATTCGTTTGCATAAGCTGGCATGTAATGTGCAAAAATGTGTCCGCACTGAATTAGCCATTTTGAATAGTCGCATATAAATGCATACTTAGTACCACCATTTATCTAAAGCCTAAAGAAGCACCATCACAGCGCACATTTTTACCGTTAAATAGCCTTGTGTGCCTTGTTATGTTAAAGGAATGGTAGATGCACGCACAAATACATAAGTCATTCCGATTTAGCAATAAAATGTTTCGTCAAAACTGTGACTATTTTGGAGTTCTCTAATTTTATATTCCTAACTATTGGGATATTTACATTTATTATGTTTATTGAACATCTGGTTACACGTTTACACAGTTACACGTTTACACCGTTACACGTTTTACTTTTACAAAAAACAAACGTCTAAATTGGACTGGCAAAGGAACACATAATTTATTGAATGTCAAATATTGTCAAAAGCCTCGAATAGTCAAAGTTCTCAAAAGCCTCTTGTCAAATAGATTAGGCTTTTGAGAATTTACATATTAGCATCACCTGATGCATTTAAACCTAATACGAATTTACTTATCAATGGATGTTTGCTTGATATAAGTAATGTCAAATATTTCTAACGTTTTACAAATATTTAAAACGTTTAAGTTTTAAATATATGTAAAAAAATCCCATTGGGTTCGATGCTAAGATAAAAGTTATAAGCAATATGTTGAATTTTTCTTATTATAAGCAATATGTTAATTACCTCGCTGGTCGAGTAGTTGCCAGTGCAACTGCTAGACAAGATGTCCCAGGTTCGATCCACGGGGTCGCGTAAGCTATTATTGTATTTTTCTTAGTCTGGAGTTGTGAAAAGAATATGGTAACAGGCTCGCCCCTATTCCATTGAATATGGAACGTAACTTACGTAATTGGTAAATTCTCTGGTAAACTGGTACTATTCTCTGCACACTCCTTCAGGGTAACACTGGCATGATGGTAAGTAATGTTAGTACGAATCTACATATGTCTGTATATCTTAGTAATGACACGCTGTCTATATGCTCTCATTATAACTGCTGTTTTTGTGTTTTAAACATTTAATTAAAAGCAGCGTAATAGAACATTATGTTATTACGTAATAAAAAATCAATTAACAAACTCGTAGCAACAGGACGTAGGGTTTATAGATTAGATCACACTTTTTTTTCAATCACATTTTTTTCTCAATCAATTACAGTGCGGTCGACTGACTCACCACCACAATACAAATGTGTTATCTGCCGCGATGTCGATTACGATTCAGTGTCCCCAGTTATATCAGCCTATTTATCTATAGGACATCTATCTATCGAGAGGGCATGCTAGCTTTTATTTTAGGGCTGTCGCTTTTTGTAACAACGTACAGGAAGAGATAATAAAATTATTATATATGTGAGATATTACAAAGGTAAAATTTTAAGACATCGAAGAAAAAGTTTTGGCCCATATGCTTACCAACAGTGACGTATTTTCTAAGAGTTTTCTTCAATGATTCACTTAGTCGTAACAATTTGATGTATAGTAACAAAGTGTATAAACAAAGAATTATGAATATAATGGAACCGCAATTTTCAAACGAAAAGCGAGTAAATATTTAAACAAGTCTATTTGAAAATGAAATTTCTATTAGTATTTCGATGTCAAGATTTGTGCCCAATATATTATTATGGCAATATATTATTATTAATAAGTTCACCCTGTGATCCATTGTAGGAATCACGTCACAGGTGAATCATAGGAGTGTACTACACTCCTCTGCCGACCTTTTCGGGAATACAAGCGTAATATTATTTATTTCAACCTATATCAAAATGCAAATTATCGCTTTTAATTTAGTCTATGTTAAATAAAAAACAAATGAATCAACTACTCAAAAAATATTTATAATACAATATTTAACAATTAAACGGTTAACATTGTTAGATTAAAACAATTCATGAATATTATTCTATTCCATAATTGGACGTAAACGTAACTGGTGAAACTTACTCCTCTGCTGAGCTCTTTGAGGAATGCAGGTATAATGCATTGAATGAATGCAGGTATAATTCATGTTACGTAATCACCTATCTCTAATCCAAGGGGGGTGTTCTGGGGGTCATGCCCCCCCCTAGGCTGGTCCAAGACCTAGTTGGACCACTAATTAAGATAGTTAAACAATGTTTTTATAATTTTTGTCACAATATACAATTTATTTAAGTACTTTCAATGTTTAATTAACTTAATATAGTACTTAACTAATATAATAATAACTTTAACATCAAATACATTATCGGGGAATGAACGGATCTAAAATGTGACCCCCCCCCCCTGGTGCCAAGGCTGAATCCGTTCTTGAATGTGACCCCCCTGGCGCCAAGGCTGGATCCGCTCTTGCTCTAATCCCTAATTTAATACGAATTTGTCTCATCTACGTAAGCGTACTATGCTCTTACCTCTCTTAGAGGTAGCCCTATGTATTCAATGTTCCAGGCCAATGGTTCTTCGTCTCTCCGCGGCCGCACTACAGCGGCACCGGTGTCTGAAAGCTTGGCCCGCTTTTTCCAACAATAACGCTATTAATGTTATCGCGGCCCGAGAGCAACGACGTTATTAGATTTCCGATATTATTACAATCAATAATGAAAAGTATATAAAAACAATATGTTTACAAGGAAAATAACGCACAGTTTACCGCTTTGAAAGTTTCATTGCAATATAAAGTTTGTTTCAGTACGTTGTATTCAAAATTTAAGTCGTGTTTGTTTATACAATTAGTGTGCAGTGAGGTGTTAGTGTAATTTAATCAAGATAACCGCTCATGTGAAACGTTTTTCGCTTAATTAACCTTACACAGCCAGTAACCGATCAACTTGGAGTTTCTTGGATGTGTATTTGCCTATACTTATAATTAAGCGTGCGAAGAAATTAATTAAAATATATTCTAAACAGTTTCCTATGTAAGAATTATAATTTTGGTGAGTTTACCTAATATATAAATAAAAGCATATTAATTTGAAAATATATTTGAACGTGAACGTAACTTCATACCTGTAATCCCCGAAGAGGTAGGCAGAGGAATAAAGAACACTCCAACGTTTCACCAATTACGTTTACATCCCACTACGGAATAGGTGGTGAGCCTATTGCCATGCATCGGGCACATATCCAGACTCCGAACCACCACTAGAATTTTAAGTTAGATTTTCTATAAAATTTCTAAATTAGAAAAATTCTTGTACTGCCTACCTCTTCGGGGATTACAGGCGTGAAGATAAAAAAAAATAAAAGAAAAATTCTTTTGTAGTGTTTCGGGAATCGAACCCGAGACCTCCCGATCGGCAGTCGCACTTGTAACCAACACGACCAACGAGGCAGTAATGCTTTGATTACTTGTACAAAATTTCTATAAATATGCACAAACGTAACAAGAAGCGAGATTGAACGAAAACAGGTGAATACACTGGGGAACGGAACATTTCACTATACAACATGTTCTTCACGTCTACTACAAAGGCCAAAGTAACCCAACAAAATTGGCCCTTGGACCAGACCGGTGCGGCAGCTGATCGACGTGATGCGCGTACCTGGCATCTTTACTTCGTAGTACCTGGTGAGATTAAACGCATTATTTATATAAAACTCACTAAATATTCAATTCGGACGGCTCAGGAAAATAATATTTTTACACTAGGTACTTACTTTACATTCCATCCGAAAGAATTTTCTACTGGCGTGTAAAAACCAGACTCGTTCAAGAGGATATATCTTTGTAAATCTCTAAAATCTGGGTCTGAAGCCGAGCAACTGGGATACACGTTTACAACATCCGAAGCCCTTTGTATTGAACGTGTCGTGTGCGGTATGCTATGTCCTACCAGCACTACCTTCACCTCGGCGCCCTCGGGATTGGTCACAAACAATACTATATTCATGTACTGATCTTCGTGGCCGAGCATCGTTTTCGTCACCACGCAAGCTATGATTGACTTATCGCACTTAAAGTCGCAGTGGAAAAGCCGCGCCAGCCGGTGTTCTTTGGACACTTCGTCCGACGGATTCACTTTAAGACATGATCCACCCGTGAAACTATCCTCGTAGAAAGGTTCCAAGCATTCCAGCTCGTTAGATACGTATGCGAGAGCGAAACGTGTCTTTGCCATTTGGCCTAAACGCAAATTCACCGACATTTGGACCATCGAACGCTGTGAGAGATGCTCCGTGCTCGGGCCAGCTGTGGTGTCGTCGAGATAAGCATCAGTTTTTCTCAGTGAATGCTCTCCGCTCTTCGACGCGTTTAATCTGAACAAATGGCGAAAATAGCTCTTTATCTTAATTCTCCTTTCGTGCACATGCTTTTCACCGTCCACTTCATTGGCCTCCAATTTTTCCTCCTCCTCCCTGCTCAGACTTGGAATGATCTCAGATTTCATTCTCGCTAACTCGTCTTTACTTTTCGCTGAAAAGATTTCCATCTTGCTCGTTTCTAGCGATCTCCGGTATCTCATAATCGCAGCCTTGTCCTTCAATAGGCCTTGCACGGACAAGTTTTTTATGTTATCTTGCGTGGACAACAAATAGCCATGAGGCCCGTGGCAAGAATTCGGTTGGTATTGCATATGTCTTAAATTATACCATGGGCTGGGAC
Organism: Mysoria sejanus stolli; assembly: GCA_018245835.1. Taxonomy (NCBI): domain Eukaryota; kingdom Metazoa; phylum Arthropoda; class Insecta; order Lepidoptera; family Hesperiidae; genus Mysarbia; species Mysarbia sejanus. The sequence goes on along the minus strand of DWEJ01001898.1, from coordinate 3,360 downwards.
ATATCACCTGTAAAATATATGTAAATACATTACACATCTAAATATATAATGTGTAACAAATTTTTACATATAAGTTATTACCTCTCCGTACAAACGTCTCTTCTTCCCTTGACCTCTGCAGAAGGACGTTTGGAAAGGCAAGATGCAGGGCATACTCGTGTTGAGATACGGCCATATACTGCCCCAGAGAGCCCTATCCCTTAACATAAAGTTTTCGTGAGTGTTCAGTTCTTCAGAATCTATTATACAGTTAATGTCTTTCTTGTCATCACACATAGCTTCATGAGACCAGGCCGGGGCGAATATCGCTAACGAGCAACCATAATCGTGAGCTACTTGTATGGCCTGAAAACATTTAAATCACTTGAAACAGAACAAGAAAATACTCAAAAGACTTAACATCACGCCTATGATTAGGCAGAGGTAGAGGTAGGCAGAGGAGCGTACACGCTCCCACGTTTCACCAGTTACGTTCCCAGACTTCCAGACACAACTAAAGAATCTAAAGAAAATTCCAGTAGTGCCCGTCCCGCGTTTTGACAGGACCTCCGGATAAGCAGTAGCGCTTACGACCAACACCACCAACGAGGCACAGGAGAAGACCTCAAAAGAGGACAACAAAATAGATTTTTTTTTAAATCGTACTAAACATTTGTTACACAAATTCTACGCTAACACATGACTGTTTCGCCTTACCTCTTGTGTGTTGAACTGTCCGCCCCCATAAAAGTTCCTTCCCCACACGTCAATGCCAATGTACACGTCGGTAGCTCGGTCACCTGCCATATTGGCGCTATATTCCACGTTTTTTTCGGTCCATGAATAGTTTGTGAAAAAACCGTCCACAATGTCAAAAAAGGCTCTGCAAAATACAATAATTAAGCTGACACACGAACACGTACCTATAAACGAAACAAATAAATCCCTACAAGGTTTTCGTGATTAACTACACATCAACATAAAATGAGCAGAGGAAAGAAAACATACTCAAAAAAGATACACTGTAAATAAAACATAAATACAACCAGAAATCAAAAAGAAACAAAACAAAGGTTTTAGTGTGTAAACTAAAGATGTTCCATATTGGAAAGTGGAACACATCATATTTCAATAAAAAATTGCGTTTACTATAAATACCAAAACCAGATTTAGTACGTGTATGAAGGCGGAAAAAATACGTCAAACCCTGGGCCAGAGGTAATAATAATTACTACAGAAACATATGCTGACTTGTTCCGTGCGTTGAGCTCATTCTGCCAATTGAGGTGGCCCTCAATGGTAACGCTGTCGTACCAGATCAGCTCGGGCTCGTGCAGTTCGCGGTGCAGAGCGGCATGCAGGTAGCGCACGAACCCCAACAAGGCTTCTGGCTTGGAGATCTAAAGCGACGTTATGAGATACTGTTCAATGTTTACAAATACATATTTATATGGTCGAATTTTAGGGTCCATTCAAAGTTAAAATTTAGACTAGTAATTGTAACATTGATATCGTAAAAATTCTCGCTTGTAGTTTTTCTGTCTAATATGCACGTAAGTAACATAATTATGACATTAAAATATATTTCAATAAAAAAAACCAACCTTATTCTCAATGTTTAGTAACCATCCGTCAAATTTTAAAATTTTTGCAATATCCACAAGAGCGTTAGCAAAGTTTTGGAACTTCGCTTCAGATACCAAAATTGTATCCCAAAAAGCAACCCCATCGCTCCATTCCGTGATTACAGTTCCTGTTTGTAGCAGAACATCATACCGTAAAATTATACATTAACGTATTTAATTACTATTTTAAAAGTAGTTACGACACAGCATAACATAATAATGTTGAACTTAAATATAAACAAAAATATCAAATTATGATTAAATCTATTGGTATTGTAAAATATGTGTTACTACTTACCTATTACCTTAACGCCATGAGCGTGCCCAACATTAATCCATCCCAATGGTGGGATGGTAATTAAGTGATGACTGAAGTAACAAAAAATATCTATACCACCCCAATTATAAAACGTGTAAGCTTCGTAATTACTTGTACCGTCAATAATGCTAAAATACAAAAATATACAAACACAACACTTTTCAATCTCAATTATTCAAAAAAATGAAATACTTTATGAAACAAAAAATAATATAGTTAAACGTAATTTATAAAAACTTACCAATCGTCGTGATATCCATTAGCCATGTCATGGCAAACTAGAGTTTTTGGTAGGTTTTTCTTTTTGTGATGTCGCACACTTGGTTCGTCCGGATCGAAATGACAAAATGTCTGTGGTACTTCGAGTAGAGTCTCGCCAAAGTAAGGATTAATTTCAATATTTCTTATAGAACTTGTGCTGAGGGGCTTCAAATTTACACACAAGGTTCTCCATGGAGGCGGGTCTTGCACGAATGCCAATATTTCGTTATATGTATCAAGCGGCTTACAGGTTATTTCTTGCTCCATCCAAATTTTCTTACCTGCCATCTTGTTTCCAAACTTAAAGAGTTACGATCTATGCTAACCAAATATCATATTATAGCTACAATCAAATAAAAAATACTGTTAAGTTCTTGTTTCAAAATCAAGTATTAATTTAACACCTATTTTTGTTTACTTTTATGTATTGACATTGACAGCCGTTGACTTCCGCGGTGGCGAGCGATACAAATGTGCGCGGGAATAAGTGCGGTAAAATATTATAAAGCCCTTACTGTTTACAATTATGCATAACTTATCAGTAAATATGTAGGATGCTTGCCAATGCCAGCTATTGTTTTAAAACGGAAATAATTAATCATGTGTATTAATTTCTATGTTGCAAAATACCTATTTATTTAACCATTAAACATGCGGCGTAGACAACTGTAGTGTGCGGTATAACTATCTAATATATTTATAGTTAACAGTAAATTAATTTACGTTTACCAATATTGATTTTTTTTCCTTATTATTTTTTAATAAATGATTACGTTTACATGTGTTTTATCTTTATACATTTTCTCTACTCATATTTTTACGAAATCATAACGACCTACGAAAACTGGCACATTATCTGTAAGTTATAAGATATGAACAGAGATAAAAAGTGTAGTAAAGTTCATAGAACTCTGTTGTGTCGGAATATCAGGACCACAAACAACGTGTTAGGACAGTTCATATGAAGTTTTATCACAATTTTTGATTAGCTATGTATTTAGCAAACAGGTAGGCAGACGGTAAATAATCACCGTTGCCTATAGATATTTGCCACATTCGAGGAGTGGTCAATGCGTTACCGGCGTTAAAAAATAATTTATCACTCTGTTTCGCACCATGCGAAATGTATATATATTTTATTTCCAAGCAGATGTTACCAGAATTAAACATACAAGA
>DWEJ01001897.1:0-12228 GCA_018245835.1 Mysoria sejanus stolli | reverse complement strand
TGATATGAATCTGATAATAACATTCATTTTATTTTGAAATTTTAGTCCCAAAATGCTCCTTCATTATAACAAGATATGATATTAAATTGTAAATATCCGATAAAGACATTAATTATATTCGTCATAAGTATTATATTTTAAATAGATAATAGAAATATTAATCGTTAGAAAGATTGTATATTAAATTCATAACATGAATAATAGAAAATATGAATACATTTCTTACGACTAGATTTAAGGATCACAAATTTAACACACAGTATAATAATAGTATTATAGGAAAGAGCTATAAAGTTACCGCAAAAAACTTAAACACAGTTGGTAATTTTGCATCCGAATTGACCAAAATTTTATTGTTTGTTTAGCAATGCTTCAGCGAAATATTATATAATCTAGAAACACTGTAAACTTAATTCATTATTATTTTAAAGGAATGCAAATAAAACAATTGAGCATAACAAATACAAAAGCCTCGAAAATATTTACAAAAGCATAAAGAGGTAACCTTATGTCTTATTCTGTACAAAATTTGGCAATAAGAAATGATTTGTTAACGTCATCGTTGTTTTTGCCTATCCATTAAAAATATGTTGGAATATAATCCTAAATTGTACGTAAAATGTATTACAATTCATACACAAGCATTTAATGGACGATGATAAATTTGAGTATAAGGATAATAAGAATTGTGGTTATAGATTGCATTTATTATCTTAACAAATTAGTTAAGTTAAATTCCAATAATGATAATAGAATAGCAAAAATCGCTTAATTTTAAAGAATATGTTACATATAATATAGTGAGTGAATAAGAACAAAATTCATTCAAAGTAATATTTCCAAATGAAATTAGACACTTTGTGCGTTATATAATTGAAATACACCCTGCTTCAAATCCTTGCAATCATCAAAGTACCTGTCACATGAAATAGTCATTATCAAAGAAGCTTAAGTAGAACGAATGACAATTGGAACTGCTTACCCGACTTTATCGAAATTTGTATTAATTTAAATTACTCTGTTGACCTACAGCAGTTAATATATTTCATTAGTAATATTTATTTTAGTATTTCCTAAAGTCAAAATAATATTTTGAAAGTCAATTGATATGAAAAATACGATTCAAATATTTATGAATTTTTTTTTAATGGAATTATTCATAACACTACATGCAGACAAAACCATTAGATTTTGATGAAATCTATGAATCCGAGGTAATCCTAAAGGGCGAATTTATATAAAGGCCCATTTTATTAGCTACTTCAAAGAAGGAAAAGTCTAACTACAATTTATATGTCACGAAGCAGCTTTTTATTTTTATTTTTTATATTAAACAGCTGCCCATTCAAATTTATTTAACTTCTATGTATTCAAATTATATATTCAAATTATATGTATTTAAATTATATACTGAAACTATATGTATACAAACTATATACATTTCAATTTTTTTAAATTGAAACAAAAGTTATATTTTAACATTGTAAAATTATATACATGACCAAAGTTTGCCTGAAAACATTCAAACTTTTAAAATTGTACGATCAAAATTACGAAGAAATAATGTAGTTGCATAGATTATAAAGAATTTTAAGATAACACTGTTTCCATAGTTTCAGCATTAATAGCCCTTAAAATGATTGGAATTACAACAATAGATCATATTTAATTAATAATAATAATTAATATTATAAATGACCCTAGAATTGTTAAGTCACAAGTTATCCTTGATTGAGTCTTTCAGATCAAAGCTCAACCTCGTTGATAGTAGATTCAAAAAGTACATCATAAGTTTTAAAGCGGAACCTTACATAGTAATACTGGTTGGTTATACGGGGATACTAGTCCGAAACCGCGACGACCGGCGTCATGGTTGCGCTGCGACGCGGTTCCTGCGCGCTGACTCCCGAGACGCGCTGTGGACTTCGGCAGTGCGGAGCGTGATGCCAAAAATATCCTCGTGGTAACGGTTCTCCTCCTAGTAAAAGATTATCAATTGTATTGAATCTGCTTATTAGCCTATTTTCCAAATTTCATGTCACATTATCAATTAAGAAATCTGTAACGTACATTTATACGACTAATATCATTGCAAATAGTAAGAATTTTATGATCCAGTTCATGAGTAATAAAGTGCCCGAGTGAAATTAAAAAATGCCTCGACATTTTCCTAGGTAATCCAATAAATCTTGAAATAATTAAAATTAACTCACCTTTAATGTAAACATGAAATTCTGGACTTGCTCGTCATTTAAATTACCATGCTTTTTTATAATTCCTTTTAGTTTTTGATGGACGTCTTCAGCCATCTTACAATCACCACACACATAAAAATGGGCACCCTTATTGATAAGAAGATCATGGATTTCTGGACCTTCTTTCTCTGCTAGTTCTTGGACGTACGTCTAAAATTAATGGTCATAATTACTAAACTACTATCCTATTCAATGATTTATATGTTACTCATAATTTAAGACGACTTTTTAGAACTATATTTATAAGTATCAAATATAATCTCTAATACAGTTAATAAAGCTATCGCACCTAATTACGCAACATTTAAATAAATAAACATAATTTTATAAATGGCTATTGTTACAATTATTATTTCAGGGTCATGAAGTTTACCTTAGGGAAATGTTGCTCCCTTGACAGAGCAAGGAAGACTTTCGTCAGTACGCCATCTTTAAGTGCCTGCTCCTTTTCTTCTCTATACAAGTCCATAGTCTTGGTTCGACACCCAAAGAAAAGCCAAACCGGACCAGCCGTTGGACGGGTACGAGAATTTAATTGAGTTCTGCGATGATGCCAAAATCCTCGGAATGGAGCTATTCCTGTTCCAGGGCCAATCAGTATAAGAGGAACTGATAGATCTTGGGGAAGATGGAAATTTGGGGCACTGAAATATAATGAACACGTCAACGCAAGTAATTTAGAATGATGCAACAGATAATAAACTACGTCCCACACTATGTTTACCTTCGTATGAATAGATAAACTTCATCGCCAGGCTTGCGTTCCATGAGATAGTTCGAGCAAACACCATAATGTATAGGACCTTCGCCATCTGTTTGGACATGACATCACCATAATCAATCTTTCTCATAAATACCCAGAAACCTAATTCAGTTATAATTAGGTAGTCTGTTTCCAAGAATACTGTAAATGAAGCTCAAAACCAACAAAAATAGATCATATTGTAATCAGATTTTCGCTGGAATTCATAATTTAGCAAGCGAAACGTATGTATGTGGGCATCGACAGTAATAAACTATGAGGTGCTATTATAGTGACTACATGAGAATAATGTTTATTTACTCGTACTAACCTTGAGTGCGGTACGTAACTACGGCCACGGTGAGATGTAATCTTTTTGGATGGGCGATTGGTGATGACGAAATCGAGTAGAATCTCGGCTGCAATGGTGATAGAAGTGCGGCAAGTAACGAAGCACTTGGTTTGGCGGATGGGAACTGATCCAATACTTCAGTTAGTGTTGGGAAATGGAAATGACGCCAGTCTTCGTATGAACCTGGATCCTATTGACAAGAACATTTATATAAAACAGTACCAACGAAACATTGCAATTGATTCAGTGTCAATTTTCATAATTTTTCATTATAATTTCCGTCGTACTAATTTTGTTACGCTTAATCAAAAATTGATATACCTAGTTAATAAAAGCTATAGTTCACTTACAGTTGATAGCAAGTTGAGTTGTTTTTTCTCCTCTTCATTGTCGCAAGTTGTTGCCAAGTATTGCAGGAGAATCGTCGTTGGCGGTGTAGTGATGTCAACAAAACGGGTGAACAAGTCTCGCACACTTACAGCGGGTAAGCGTTCATGTGGTTCCCATGATTTCACTGGTCCTTTAAGATGGATAAAAATTTTACAAATATTGAATATGGATACAATGTTTGTGTGTTAATACGACTATGATAATAGAAGATAAGCAGATTACTTACCACTGGATGTATGAGTCTCTTTCATAAGCTGCAGTTGTACCGGATTATCGTAAGTATCAATATCTTTCAAACGATCCAGTAAACTATCTACCAGTTCTTTACGGTTGCAAGCAATAATGCCTACATGGTCTCCTGGATCATATTTTATTTCGCCCTGTAATCGATGTTTCTGATTTATTTACTCTTAATTTAGAATTAAAATTGCCACATATTCATACTGTCCTACTCTACTACGATGATATCGGTATGATTTGCTGTATCTTTGATATCTTACATTAGGACTTTTACCAGAATTCATTGAATGTTATAACAATATTTTCCGTTGTATTGATGAAAACCCATGAAGAAACAAATTCAAAGATTTACCTTAGGTTCCATATCAATAAAGATAGTAGATCTTTCAGCAGACGAATCGCCTAAGTCTCTATTAGCTTTGACCAGACAAGTAACTAATTGTCTGTTGACCGCAGATTGTAGAGCATTAGGTAACGCGGGTGGTTTGCATGCGGGATGCGCGAAGCGTACAGTCTCTTCGCTGAGAGCCACTGTACCCAAAGCTCGCTTGGCTTCCTGAAGAGTTTCATCATCATCCAAACAGAATGTTTCGCAAGAGACCTATAATATAACAACAAATTTAAAAACACATCTAATGAATCTTTATGGTTTGTAGAAAAATAAAACGGATTTATAAAGATTTACATTAACAGCATAAATCTCGAATGTTATCACACTACATAATACCATTTTTTGTGTCGCAACTTCATATAAAAACACTGCAAGTGGTATGACAACCGTAATGAAATAAACAATGTCGAGTAGTAATGCATCTACCGATTAGTTCGATAACTTTAAAACCATGAAAAAAACTATAAATACATGAAAATGTACAAATATTGACCAAAAAATATTTAGATAACGCCGTAAAATGATTATTGTATAATAATAGACCTTATATGGTATAATTAGTTCATTACGCAACTAGACATCCTGTTCCGGACTTAACCGAATTATTACATTAATTAGTAACTGCGCCCTTGACAACTGATCATTAAAAAAGCAACAATTACATCGACATGCCAAATTCGAAAGTTATTTTTAATTAGTATGAAACCAGTTACTTACAAGGAATATATTAAATATTGGTGTTTAAACAGGAAGAACCGTTGTTCACTATAACAAAATAGCTTTAAAAGACAATCAGGCTGTACTCACGTTGAAAACACTAGAGGCCCATTTGCGGAAGGCCTGGTCCTGTCCGCACATTTCGTCGCCAGTGGCGAGGTCGTGAATCCGTTCGCCGCCGAGGTCACCCAGCAATTTGTCCACATACTTGCCGAAATTGCAGAAGTTCGGATACGCGCTAGAGCCGAGGGCAAACACGGCGAAACGAACGTTGCTGAGCGGACCGAAACTGTCGATAGACGTCGCGTCCGTTGCGCTACCTGTATTGCAAAAACAACAGATATCATTACCGTTTTAAGTAAAATCTTTGTTGCCGACCATCGTATATGATTAATACGCAATAAATCTTGGTACAATTCACAGACAGTTCTTGACTATCCATCCCAATAGCTATTAAATAAATTGATAAAATATTCCCTAGATGCATACTTTTGTACGAGTATCAACGTCAAAGTTATATAGATAGTTTTACAACCACATACACTAAAATTCCTCGTACTCATGACCCATATGTTTATCCTAGTAGGATTTAATCAATCATTTTCGAATAAGCAGAGAGGATCGCTACCCACTAGACCGTCAAACAAGTAAATAACAGCCTTCAAAATTAGGTATATAATACACAATAGGAGTACTAAAATGTAACTGAAACTAGTACATAAACAAATGCATAAACAAATAGCCTATGAAATGTAGCCTTATAATCAAACAACCTGGACATTCGAACTCATAAAAAATTATCAATATATTATAAACAATGTAAGCTCAATACAATGAAATGTTGTTGAAAATGAAATAATGAAAAGTATTGTTTTTCTTTTATAAACTTTAATATTGGATAAACAATATCCAATATTGGAGCGTTATTTGGATAGATTTTGAAATAGGCACATTATGGACATGTATTTTGTATTTATTATAAAATATTAACACGAAGGGTTTACCTTTGAGTGATTCTAAACGGCTCAGTTGTTTGGGATTACCAGCCGCGTATCTTTGCAACTCGATTTGACTGTTGGCTTTTATAAAAGATTTCGGAGTCAGCGTTTGAGCGGACCTAAAGAATATAAAAATGATATAAATTAGGATTTCATTTAATTAAAAACCCTAAGAATATATTAGGTATTTTAAAATGCGCAATTTAACATCAATCAACAAATTGTTTTCTCGAACTAACAAAATAAGAAAGAATGACAAGGCAGGGTAAAAGCGAAACATTATTGGCCCAAGCAATAACTCAGCCTCAAACGTCTTTTAGATCTTACCCCGCAGAATCCTCGCCGACTTGATCCGCATATAAAATCTCGCAGAGATGCTCACCAAAAGCCTACAAAGCAGTAACCATATCGTTAACTACGTACTTTGAAACATCCTACTAAATTAACCTCTTGCTCTGGTGTAGTTCACCACAATCACCCAGTTACGAGTGCCGAATATATATCTATTCAAACGGCAATATTTCACTTTGAAATACATATAAATAAACGAAAAGGATCAGTAAATAGTCTTCTCTACTGAAAATTATTGAAACCAAAATGATCTTAAATTATTTGACTCTGTGTTTATTTATTATATCAAATTTTTACATAACTGTAAAACATGTAACCGTCATACTTGTCTATCGTAAGTATAATTTGCAAATTCATGGTCGTAAATAAATGGTCATGAGTACTTACCACTCCGTTCTCGGGCGGGTCACCGTTTCCGAAAGTGGAGGTCACGACTAGTAGAAGTGCTTCGTGCTCAATTGATGTTATGTCATAATCAGCCATACAATGGACCTGTTGGTGAACGATATGATCGTAACTGTTGTAATGTACAATCAAATCAACAAAATCAAAAATATAATGATATTTGTGGTTATTACAGTGAATAACCACCATCATTTCTAAAAGTAAATTTTGTAAATTTCGATGAAAATTTTCCTTTATAATTACACTCAAAAATTCCTATGCGTGTTTAACGTTTTAACGTTTTAAATTTTAATAGAAAACAATACCGAAATTTCAACATTAATTTCTTAGTATTTGACTAGTAATATGGCCTAGTTTTAGGCCATATTACTAGTCAATTTAAACTGCCTGTCCAGTTAGTTACATGAATTTATAAACGAGTCATGTTTGCTTATGCGATTGGATCGGTAATATTAAAAGAGCACGAAAATTTGGATCATTCCAGAAGCAGAACTCACCTGAGCATTAAAAGCGTGCCCGAATATGACGCCTAATTCCTTCGCATACTGCTCAGACTTGCCCGTCTCCGTTGCGTAAAGCACAGTGGCTTTGATCCTCTTAGAGAGAGCTCGGCCAAAGAGCTTCGATGTGAATTTCACAGCTCGAGCAATTTGCTTGAAATGGAACTTCCTATTAATAGGTCTCTTCCCAGTGATCGGCTTAGACTTCTGCCATTGATGCGTCTTCCAAGCGGGTTCCTGTTCGAAAGCCTTTATCAATATTCTTTATCTTACAAAGATTCACTTTTACGCCTAGTTAGATATTTACTAGAAACGTTATGAAAAATTTTCAATTTTTTTACTTTCATTCATCACGCAAATAAATTAAAGAATAAACTTCGCATTTCTTTGACTCAAATGCAATTTTTTTATGCTTTTTTGGCCTATGTTGGCCTCTTGTTGACCTATGATTAAAGACGAAAAATGAAATAAATCTTATGTATAAATATGTATAAATCGTTATATTGGATAAATATTACATATTCTGATTGATATTTTTCAATTCAGGCTTCCACTACAAGTGTAGAAACAAAATATATATTATGACCTATCGATCTAAGAAATTGAATTATCGAATTATAGAAACTATAATAGAATTGTAAACCACCTGATATTCGTATGACGGTTTCAGGTAATACAACGCCATCTCTTGATGGAAAACAGGAGTTATAGATGAAGACATTGGCGGCACGATCCATATCCAATCAGCTGGACATCCAGAACTAAATAAAAAGAGAAAAAAGTACTTAATTTTTATGAATTTAAACTAAGTACTACGAAGTATTTGAATTAGAAGTTTAAACAAACCGGCGTTTGTGTCAAACGAAGGGATGAGTTTTGAGAGAACTGTATTTAAATATATTCAGGGCAAAGTTAAAGCATTCGACGTTCTATGCCCACTCCCTAACAACCCTATATACCTGATCTGATTATATAATAATATAAATATTACTACGAAATCTCAAAATAGTGATGTAAACAATTCAGACCTCCACCTGGCTTAAGCTAATCTCGCCTTAAATTTTAAAATACTGAGTCAAGCATTGCAATTGTACATTTTAGACGAAAAGCATAATCCAAGCAACACTTTGATGCGCAGAACTAAACGGTCGCACGTTTTGTTTTCGTATCCTTGTTAACACATGTGTTATGGTTTCAATACTACGTTGTTGTTGTTGTTCCGTCTGAGAATTCATAACAACACCACTGAATGCGGGTGTTGATGGACTAATTGAATTTAGAGACAAATTCTGTTAACACATTTCCCACAGCTATGCATTAATTGATAAATTAAAAAAATATTTTTTACAAAGTATACGTATCATAATAATGTAATTGCTCGATCACACAATATTTTCTGTCATTGTGTTTTCGAAAGGTGTCTGAAATTAGAGAACAAGAGCCAACCTAAGACCAATTACAGATTTGTAGAACATGGTACATAACTGCTCTAAACCCTCGTAATAAAACACATACTGATTCAACACGAATGTCGATCACAGAATGATATTTTTTTATTGATTTCAAAATCGCATGTAAAAATATTTTAGATGCGATTTGGAATATTTATGGCTCAATTAAAAGTGGATATACAGATTATACATGTTATTCAATTGCTTAAGAACATGAACATTTAAACATCACGTGTAAGATTCAGTCGTAGTAGAATAGATTTTCGTTCCTGGCTCTAGCCATTTGTTTGTTTAAATTTGTTCCGCCTGTCTGAGCAAGATTACACACGTGACATCATTCGTATTATGGGCCAATATTTGCTAACGGGGTTACGATCGGATATTTTTTCTGGTTTTGTGACTTTTGTATAACGTTATGGGTTTATGTTTATTGGATAATTTACTTTGACGATTGGCAAAAGGCTTACAGATCGTGTTTGTACAGACCGTCTAATGATGTAACTTTAAAGGCGTAGGAGGTCCTTTAATTAAAGACAATACCACACTAAGCCAACACGTTATAATAATATTTGGTAAGTATTACAACCTTTAGTGACAATAATAGATCCTTAGAAGCTAAATATACAAACGACGAGGCTTATGTATGTCATGACAAAATGAAAGCTGATTAGAAAATAAATCTGATTAAGATGAATTTACATCCCTACTATTTCTAGAAAGAATCCCGTGATATCTTATTTGATGTTACACTCACCGAAGCCGGTTCTCGTTGTCCAAATGCTTGATGAAGCTCTCGGAGGCTGTATGATGGTCCACAATTGTCGCGTTTTGTTGCTGAAAACTGTGCAGAACGGCCACGTTCACTTCCACTAACGCCTTGTCTTTCCACAGATTGACTGGCGTTCTGGTGTCCAAGCCCATCTTTTGAGCCACTTTCTGTTATAGAATTTAAAGAAGGTTAATTTTAGTAAAGTCATATCATTATGATCTCATGCTCATGAAATAGTATTTTTCAAAGAAATTATATGTCAAAACAAATATAAAGTCAAAACGACAAAGCAGGGTTGCTTCTATAATTAGTTACCTAAAGTCCTCTGCAAAGACTAGATATAGTAGCTTCTAGAAACACGCCGGTTAAAGTAAAATCCCAAAACACGTAATTAGTCACGTAAATGGGAAAATATTTGTAGTTATAAAGATAACCACGGGAAAGTCCTCTATATCCGATTACACGGAAAGACTATTACAAGTTTACAAGCTGACTGTTTGTCCACTAATGTGCGTTAAATGTATGTAAGTATGTATATGTTTAGTATAACACACTAATAAAGTCGCATCGATATTTAATTACATGAATTTATCAGTAAAATTCTTCGCGATTTTGGTATTACTATTTTATAATATGAGAAAAATGTCTCAGCACTTGTACCGCAGAAATTCATAGAATAAGAGCTCCATGCGTGTATTGTGAGTTATTGCCATGCGAAAGTTTTTCAGTTTTTCTACTATTGTAAAATAAATTTTATCCTTAGAAAAAATATAACTAATAGTACCTTCTGTTACGTCACCCATTACTAGTAACGCAATCGTTCAATATCGCCATCTAACGCCATCTAAAGTGCAAAATCTTCATGAATACAATATGATGTTTATAATTCAATTTTTATATACCAATCGAAACAAAAACTTACCTCAAGCATGTTCAAGCGGTTGGTGTCACAGAAGTTGCGGCAGCCGATCTCTGTGCTCATGTACCATCCGTTGAAGGCGTTGGCGGTAAACTCGATTCCACCGCAATCGAAGCGCATACTGGAGACAGCCGGCAACGCGTACCAACGTAGCTCCAGCTCCTCGAACCAATCGAACCTATTGCGAATCAGTACAGTAATAAATAACAACAATATGGCGGCCACATACACAGTCGAGACAGATTTGGGTGACTTAAAAACGAAGTATGCTGAAATCCTCGACTCTACTACTCGTTAGATTTTTAGCTTACATAAGTCTGTGAGAATAGATACACGTTAGGTAAATAACCCCATGTGCATAAATAAAAGGAAAATAAACGAAACCAGTCAAAAGCAACAATACCTGGAATATTATACAGATAACATATGTATGTTGAGAGATGTACTGTCTAAGAAAACCTTCCACTTGCAGTATCGTGAAATAATAACTTTCGAAAAATGTTTATTTTAGAGCAACATGAAATAAAAGGAAAAATGTATTTAACAAAACTCTACCGTTTTCAAGTGAATGCACACGCATTTGCTCTTCAGTAAAACTTGTAAATTTTCAACAGCTTCGATTTTAATATTTATGGATATCCTTTGTCATTATTCTGAGCGTAAATTCATTAGAAAACGTTTCGAATATTGACAAACAATTAAAATGAATTGACCTTAAAAGATAATGTATCCTTCGAAAGCAAACAGATCAAATTAATTACAAAGAAGAATTTTGCCACACCTGGAAAAATCTCTCATCTATTAAGGAGCTAATAACAGTTACTTTCTTTTTGCACTTAAGACCAAAGTTGACGACATGAGCATCCTGTCTATTCTGTTGTGTTCTATCATACAGTGCATTGACATGGTTTTTAACTAAGATTCAAAAATCCAAACGTTGGGCACGCTAGCATACCATGGAGCAGTATCGTTAGAGATAATATTACAAATGAATACATCTATTATTCAACAAGCAAAAGACTCGTTATTCAAATGTATGTGCACACACTACAACCACAGAATGTATACTAAAAATGTTAAATAATCACTATACTTGTTCGCATGATGAATGACTTTAAAGTTTCACAGTGAATGTATCTCTTAACGTTTATGAGTATTAATATGTTTGCTGTCTGTAATTAACAAAATTTGCTTAAAGATTTACAAACAATGGCTTGAAAGCGTCAAAAGTTTTAGTCTATTCTTACAGAGAAACAGTAATAATAAAAGTAAGATAAAATGCAATTAAATGTAATAAAAGTTTTCATAACAATATAAAAATATTTCCTTGCTTGTAACTCAGCGCTTAGAAAGCAGCGCAACTTTACCCGTTGTCGGCTAACTTTATTGGCTAAAAGCTGTTACGAAAATTTTACATGGCGAGCCGCAAATTTTAATATCTTTCAACAGACGAATACTTTATTTTAATAAATATTTATTTCAGACACAAATATATACATTTATAACATCAATATAATTTAATATATAACGTACGTCGTTATAGGCAAAACGGAAATCTTATGCGAAAATCTATAAGCAACAACGAGTGTATATGAGTTTAAGAAGGCAATAAAAGATATTTTATCAATTAAACGTCATATAATAACTTACGTTACGTAACTTCACGCCTGAAATCCCCGAAGAGGTAGTCAGTGGAATGCAGAATACTCCCACGTTTACGTTATGTTTACGTCCCACTATGGAATAGG
>DWEJ01001896.1:0-12228 GCA_018245835.1 Mysoria sejanus stolli | reverse complement strand
GACGTGGGAGTGTTCTGCATTCCTCTGCCTACCTCTTCGGGGATTATAGGCGTGAAGATAAAAAAAAAAATAACAATTTCTTAGAAGCTACAAGCATACGAAGAATTCTACATAACGCATGAAGATACTTTTAAATACATTGGGTAATATATACCTACTTGTATTCGAACAAATACTATACTATACAAATACATTTATAAATTTATTGAACAAAGTTAAATAAGTAGGTATATAACCAACTTCCAAGTGTACGTTCATTCACATGTCCTCTAAGATTATTATTATTACAATTGAACAATGTGAACAAATTATTCACAAAACTGTATTTAATAACACAATAACCTCGCCGCAATGACCTCCCAACGAATTAGTAAGGACTCGAGTACGCCTCTAGTAAGGACTTCTTTGGAACATTGATGAAACCAAAGCCGGCGCACGTGGATGTACAAGCGGAATGGTAAATGAACAAAAAGCACAGCAGGTTCATAAGGGCTGATATAAGACATTTAACATTCGGCACTAATTGTCTAACCTTTACGGACCTGTGGGCTTAGGCGAAATGTTTTTTCGTAAGCGTTAACGCCAATCGCTAACCTCAAAATGTATGAAAATGACATAAGCTGCAAAAAAGTAATGTAAAGCTCGTTCGCTTATATAATTTCATTACATTTTGATGTAAGCGAATGGCGTTAGCGCTTACGAAAAAGTTTTCTATTAAGCCCATAAGTGTGACGGTATATTGGTAAATTTTAATACGACGCTTTATATTCTATCCTAAAATATTGTTCAGAGATACTAACAAAATATGTAGAACATAACATAATCACGACGTAACATGTCCTGTAATCCCCGAAGAGATAGTCAGAGGAGTGCACTACACTGCCACGTCTCAACCAGTTACGTTGACGTCCCAATGTGAAATAGATGGTGAGCCTATCCATACACCGGACACATATCCAGACTCCGAGCCACTACTAGAAAATCTTAGTTAAAAATCTAATAGTGCTCTACTCGGGATTCAAAACCCAGGACCCCTTAATCGGCAGCCGTGCTTGCAACCAACACAACCAACGAAGCATCCAATTATGTACATACATATAATTCGAAAATTATGTAAAAATGATCTCCTTTATTACTTTACGCATTACACAATGAAGGCTTCAAAATGTATTGTTAAAAAGATGTAAAGAAGTAAAATTACGTAATAATGCAAATTGTCCGGCCTTAAAAAATTGTACGGATAATTTCATTACGTGCCCATTTTGGCAAGGACCATGAAATCTGTTATTAATTTATATTCCCTTTAACAATTCACAATTTCATTTTATAGTGGGTGTCCATTGTATAATCCAGAATCATGTCACGGGCGATTATCGCTTGCGCAACACAACAACAGCCAGTACTAATGTCTCCGTCGTTCCCATAGTCGACGCACGCCATTATAAGCTAATTGGACAGTAACGTGAACGTATGAACACGCGCTTTTTAATGTCGATCGGATACGGCAATCGACAGATATGTGCGTAATGATTTTGGTACGTCGTTAAAAGATTGTGAAGTGCAATAAAATTGCTGTTATTATTAATGCTGCATATGAAATGATCACGACACGTTTGATCTATGTATGTACGGGTTTGGATGTGGCATACAGCGCATTCGTTTTATTAAGTACAGCCTATAAATAACAAATTAATCAATGCATATAATACGATGTTTTATTTAAAAGGTGTCAGAAGTCTATTCCGATATAGAGTTTTATCAATTACCAATGTGAGAGAAGAAAGTAGAAAACAATCTCAGAGACTCGGAGATTGCACAGACTGTAGTAATGAAACTTTCAGTATCGGTTGGTCCAATCAGTAAAGTTGTTGCAACAATTGCTGTCGTAAAATGTACCATGTCATAACTGACTGTTTATAAAAACTTCAAGTTTAGAAATAGGCACTGTGGTAGAGCGTTTGTAAATGAACTTAGATAATGGGAAATTTGAAACACACGTTTTTTTTTTAAAAACGCGAACGGACAATTCCACTTTATTTATATATTGAAATACTTGTTTATATATATATGGTTCAACATTACAATCATATCATTTTTTAACTAAACCAAATACATTCCATAATACCGTATCAATGACATGTCAATTGTATACTGTAATGGCTGCTTGAGTACAATTTTTTGCATTAAGAAACAACAATCTACAACAACCAACCTTACGTTGTTGACATTTGGTTAGTACATTGAAAACAAAACCATCACGACCCATTGAAATTCGAGTGGACAACCGAAACAGACAAGGCCGCATCCGAAAAAAGATATATCTATGTAGGTTTACGACATCGGTGGCGCATAGTGTCTCTCTTTGAATGCTAAAAGAAATCTTTGTTACTTGCACGCGAGGTTTTCACATGTCTTGTTCTTACTATAAACGCGTGTACAACCAGTGCCGCAGCTGTCGTCGCGTTGCCTTTGCTTTCCATACAATGTACAGCTGACTATATGTCGCTGGGTGTACTCAACAGGCAATTGTACTAGTGCTTCGCCTAGTTTTTTCACTATTTGTGCGCAGTTGAGTTGACGAACAAAGCGACTGGCTTTTTTTCTTTCTAAGAAATATGTATGCGCTGATATTCATTCTTATTATTTCTCAATAATTATTATAAACGAAAAGGAATTTAGTTTTTATTGTGACAATTGATTGTATCGGGAGCTTAGTATTCGAAGCTGTGTATTTTACTTAATAATATTTGTTAGAAATATAGTAATAAAACGTAACTTCCCGGCTGTAATTTCGAAAGAGGTAGACAGAGGAATGCAGAACACTCCCAAGTTTCACCAGTTATGTTTACGTCCCATCACACGATAAGTGGTGAGCCTGCTGCCATAGACCAGGCATATACCCAGACTCCGAATCTCTACTAGAAAATCTAAATTAGAAAAAAATTGTAGTGTCCGACACGGGAATCGAACCCGGGACCTCCCGATCGGCAGTCGCACTTGCAACCAACACGACCAACGAGGCAATCTAACTATAATAAAAAGAGTTTTAAACAAAATTGATGGGAACCGGTTCTTCAAGATGACATGAATAATTTTGTAGTCTTTTAAGTCTTATCAACGCGGATAAATTCATAAGATCTACAAAATCGTTATTTCTTTCGACTCGATCCATAGTATACATATAAATTTCAAAACTGAAGACGCAGATATCTGCATCCAACATTGGAACGGTGAAATGTTTTGTCGTGCTTAAAAAAATTACAGCCAATATCATTTTCATAACAAAAATGAGTAAGTATTTTCTCGAGACTGATTATCACAAAGCGGGATATGTGGTTATTTATAAATAACATTCTCTTTAAAATGTTGTTTAAAGTGTTTAAATAATTGATTTAATTACCATTACAAAAAAATCAAATGTGTTTTATTACCTACGCCCAGAGAAGCAACCAGGTACCGGCTACTCATTAATATGTATTAAATAAAGAGGCCAATAAAACATGTTTTTAATGAGTAAATAGCTTTAAATGTATTTTATAGTATTAGTTTGTACGTATTTTAGGCAGTTCACACACGGCCGTCTGATCTGAAACTAGATAATGTAACTAGGTAACGGACACCTGACAAAAATACACTTTTATTTTTTCTCCATAACTTCCCGATACTCATCCAACACATGGGCTGTTTGTTCCACGAGTAGGTACTTGTGAAACAACGCTAAAATCTCAACATTTACTTAACCGTATAAACATTTCAATGAATCTTTTCAGTCCAAAATCTAATCAATTCTATTGATTACATTGATTAGTTTTATTTCACGTATCGTTTCCTAAATTCACTGCCACACTGACACCCGAATCCTAACAAAGCATGTCTTCTTGATTGACACGAATATTACGGCAATCAAATAGCATTCTTATCTTAACTGTATTCAATCCATAATCCCATATCGATCACATATCAAGTCATTAGTGCATTATAGGAACAGTTATAACGCGGGTCAATGTAGGACAATGATCCAAATAAATTTCTTGTTTGGACACCTGTTTTTCCTCCGTCTATTGCATCCGTTAGATTACAGTTACAATGTGCTCCGTAACTTATTTCTGTGCATGACTTAAATTGTGTATGTTATGAAAAATTTGGCAGCTGTCGAGACATAATATATTAGCAACTTTGTACAAAGATATTCGAGATATTGATAAGTTATTTTAGCAAGGAATAGAAATACTTATAGGCAGAAATGCTTTTTAAATATATTGGCATTCCATCTGCAGATCTGTTTTCTCTACGGATGTATTTACCAGTAACTGTTATTTATAATAGCTTAATAATTCAATTCAATTCAACAGGTCCTTTATATCCCTGCGGAGTATCCCTCGATTTCCCATGAATTATAAGCCAGAATCCAGAAATACTGTTACTTTGAATTATAGCTCACAGTAAATTTTTCATCAACAAATTATATCGGAACACCTGGAGTCATTTTTTGTATCTTACAATTAGACAATATTTGTAGGTATATTCATTCGCATAGCAACGCGTAGATAAACCCAATGTTTTATTATTTGCTGCGAATTATTGCACAGTTTTTGCTGTCACATGTCTATCAATTATCGGCAACAGATTTATACCGCGACACCGCTATATATTCTGTGCGTAATTTGCAATGCAAATAACTTCAAAAGTCATTATTTATTGCTTTTGCAACATTATTTATATCACGCGAATACCAATCGTTGAGAGAAAACAAACTATGTTCAATGACGCCATTGACTTTTTAAAATTCTGTCATACTCGCGAAATACTGGCAAGTATTTTTTTTTTTCATTCCAGAACACGATAGAAACACCGTCGGTGCAATCTTTTTTTAAATATAGAATGCGCTCAAAATATTGGCTACATATTTTTTTATTGTAATATATCCACGTGACGATATCCTTTTTTAAAATTCCCAAATAGGTTAGGTGTGAATGAAGTATTTTAAAATGACTTTCTTTTTTAAGCCATTACACGCTCAACATATTGACACCATCATACTTTTATTTATTCTCAAATATCCTTGTACATGTATAACATGTTTTATAATTCCCAGATGAGTAAACAGTGAATGGAATTCTAAAAAACATAATCATTGAAATGTTTTCCTAACTGTATAGTTACTTGATTGAACAATAGTAATAAATGGTTATGGGTACTTAAATATTACAGTTCGTGTATTGAACAGTCTTCACGTGCGGATTTAATTGCAAACCGGAAACTGGTAATCGGATTACGCCGATGCAAATGCTTGCAACTGCCGTGCTTTAAAATTGTATATTTATCTTTAAGGTTTAATTTATATGACGTTCATATATAAAAATACCAACAACATAATTGATGTTATTATCTAAGATATATACAAATTTTACCATAACTGTAGATTTACTGTACAAGTAGCTTTTAAAGGAGACTCAACTTGATATTCAGTGGGTTGGGAAAAATCCACAACTAACTTTCAATGTTAAAACAATAGTTTTTCTGATTATTGTGATACGTCTCATATATAGACCGCCGCTATTATAGGGGGTTTTGCCCAAAACCCCTTCAGTGGCAAACGAGTAATCGTAAACGAGTAATCGACAGAACCCCGTCTGCAGTTTTGCAGGATGTACTACGGACAGACGAAGTTGGCTTACGCTTCAAACATGGAACTGGAAAGCCATTATACCCCTTAATACCGTACAGATTAATTAAAATCAGTTTAAACTAGTCATTACTGGATAATACATGCATGGACACTAGATTCTCAGAGATCGCCATAATAATCGATTGGCAGTTAGACGCGCGTTCGGATCGTACAATTCGACTCGCTCTGAAAATAATTCGTACACAACTGTTTCGAGCCGACGCGATCATGGGAACGATTATCATAAATCAATTCGAAAAAGCGTAGATACAGGATGTTTTATGTTTAGGTCATATCCTTCAAGACCAGGGGTTTTGCTGATGAAGAGGTTTTTGGTCGCCATACCAGGTTTTGGGGGATTTGGGCTTTTGATTATCACTTAATTTTGCTATAAGATGCGATAAGAGTGCAGCAGTTCACTTATTCAAAAAGGACCCAGCGCAGGCCCTTGGATCCGATGGATACAAATAGAGCCATGAGTGGTGACGTAGATTGGGGAAAGTCTTAGTTTAGAAGAGAACATCACCAGAATGAAATGCTATTGATTTACGCCGGCCGGTAACTAGTGATTTTTAGTACATTCTTTTTTTTTCTAATTTCTTCGATTAACCAAAATTATACAATGAATTTGTGATAAATATCTAATAGTTGAGCATGGATATTCTTATGTACGTATTTAAGACCGTGATATAAGTATGTAGGTATGTAATTTTACACACTTAACAGACAGTCGTCATGACATTAATACATATGTATGTCCTAGGTACGAATCAAACCTACCACCTCCGACTGAACAGTCATTACCACTGACCACCGAACTACAGAGCTAGCCAAAATTTTAAGTACTACTCGAGTTGTATAATTCATATATACAGTATAACTTCGTTCATATAATAACAATAAGTTATTTCCAATCTCACAGCGGTTACGTGTTTAGCCAATCGATCATAGACTGTAGATACCTTAGAGAATATAACCACTACGTTTAGTAGATACAAGGAACAATGTGCCCACATTGTCTATGGAAATACCATAAACGATAATAGCTTAGAACACCACTGTTTATGTTAAGGAAATAGGCATTGTGCCAAGATCGCGTGTATTTCTTGACGACGAACACATGTTGTACAAGTTACTTCAATTTTTCTTTTATTCGTTTATATTCGTAAGACTTTAAGGGAGTCGGAGAATGGTAGGCGAATCACTTGTTGTCTTATCATATATTTGGTAGGTATATAAATTATGCACAAACAATAGAGAACGCATTAATAAATCATCACCCTTACAACAATAGGCTGACCACCTATTCTATAGTGGGACGTAAACGTAACTGGTGAAACGTGAGTGTACTTCAATCTTCCGCCTATCCGTACCGGGTTTACAGACGTGTTACGTTTCATTTTTTTTACGTTTTTCTTATTGATAACTAATTACTTTTATCAGTAAATACGATCAACGTCAAGGTAAGTTAATGATTAATTAAAAAAGTTACAACAATACGTTATTCTGTATTGGCATCCAATTTAATTTACATAATTAGCCCACTGCCCAATATATAAGTATGATCAATCACATTAGTGGCAAATAAATGGTAAATTTATTTGTAATTTAGTTGCCACCACATACTTAAAATGGTAATGTTTAAATTACAAATGACACTACCAGGTCATTAAGGTCGTAAATATTTTATAACATTATGAAACATGTGTGGCAAATCACGCTTAAGGAAGGAATCATTTATTACACTGCGGTAAGTTATATTTTAGATTCGTAAACTAGACAACATCAGTACTAAGTATTTCTACAAGTAATATATCATTTGTCAAGGTATAAAAGGTAATTTTTGAAACTTGAACAGAAAACTATACATTTGTGGTAACTTTATCGTGTCTCTCGGCAGTAAAACAATAAGCCAGATTTTATTTTCGCCATACTTTCATTTGGTTTTGTTACTCTGTAATAAAAGTCAATTACTGTTCAAGTACATACTCGTACGTTTCTTGTTTTATGTTGAAACGAGTATGCTTCAAATTTATGTGTCGCCTTAATACCGTATTAATAAATGTGAGTTGCACTGGCAACCCAGATAAATTCGTGACTAAGAAATGATGCAACGCATAATTCGATCTTTTCGCTTTTTGATTCCATACGAAATGTCGATTGTTTTGAGACAATGGCCGAAAATACTTGCCCGGCCGATTTTCAATAGGGTTTCGAAAGTGACCGTAATTTGTATGGAAATTGTTTGAGGCTTACGTGACGTCCTGCCGACCTTGTTACATGTGCTTAACTTTTAGTTCACTCAGTGTATTTTGGCTACAATTCTTCTTAAGTGCTGATTGGTTACGTCCAAGGATTTCAACGGCATAGTACAGAACTAACCCAGTAACTGTCATGCCATATTATTAAATATATAAGCAGTTGTAAAAATACAGTTCATATTATGAATATCCGAAAAGTTACATTTTACACTAATTACATTTACGTCCTATTCTGGAATAAGCGGTGAGCCTATCGCTAAACACCACGCAAAAGTAAAAAAGTTATTAATATACATTTAATATAAATAGATTCAAATATTATCTATGATTATTAAGATTAATTGCAACAGTTTAAAATAAGACCCTAAAAATAAAAAATACATATATTTTCATTCTTATGTAGTTTGATAAAAGCTTTTATGGAGTTAATTCTGAGGCAATTCACATGTTTAGATAAACAGTGTAGATCTTTATCTCCGTGATTATTACATGATTTTCATTTCCATTGTTACATAAACGTACCTAATTTTTGTACTACGTAATAGTAAAGTATCTATACAATTGTTTAATATTATGTATTTTATTATTTATCAATAACGTAAAATATGACAAATATATTTATAACACAAAAAGCAATTAAAAAAACCCTAACAAAAAAAGTTTACCTTGCTGTTGACAAAAATTTAAATAATCAATTCTAATTCTGTGCATATAAATTGTATCTGAACAATCGAAATTTAAAATTGCCGATCAAAAATTCTATCTCTGTATTTTCGCGTACAACGAAATAAAATTGTCATTCGATATTCGAAAATTAAAGTTGCAATCTATTTTAGTGGTGGCGCATAAAAAGTGTATTTGGAGGCGAGGTAATTGAGCCAATAACATCGGTGAATGCGGCGAGGCTGCGGCGAGGCTGCGCGAGGTCGGGCTGAGGCCCGCTGGCCGACGCACGCCGCGACTTTTTACATTTTATAATGTATACATTGTTGTTATAATAAATAAACGTCATTTTAATTAACAGGTTCCAATTAGTCTCATAATTAGTTTTATTTCGCCCAAAAGAAAAGTTCCACTTGAAGATAAAAGGATATTGTACAGAATTATCTGTAAATTATTGTTTTTATTGAAATTATACTTCTTTTATATTATCAGTTCTGCTTACTTCCAGGACAGGAACAATTGAGTGAGAGATAGTTGATCTCTATCCTAAGAGATGACGTTCTTCTTCTACGTTTAAATTAAATTTGTAGCCTTATAATCTATCTAATCTTATTGTGAGAGATGATAAAAATAATATTAAACTTGGATTGGATTTGGATTATTGTGAATTTTTCTTTCTATTCAACTAAAAATTACTGTGATCTTGATAGTTTTTAAACGTAGCTATCAACTATAGACACTACATGGTTTTTTTATATGTAACAAAAATACTCTTAAATTGCTCTAAAAAAATCTTCAGTGGCAGTTGAGCTTCGTTAACAGTTACATCTATTTTATACGAAAAAGTGTAGGAATATGTACATATTTAAAAATTGTAGAAACATGGATGATTAGTCTTCGTTCACAGGTCATTCTCGTTCCTGTGACTGTCACTCGCGTACCTGTGTATACATACTTGCTGAGAAATTGTAGTAATATCCTACGCAACAATAAACGTGTGGCAACAACAGCACTTAATCGAGATCACGACTCGAAATCCGTATTTCGAGACCTTGAGGGACCACTTACGAGTCCGATTCTGAACTAGTTTGTGCAAAACGTTTATAGCGTTCGATTTTGATGTCATCGTGACCTTTCGAAAACTATTCCTTCATTTTTTTGCAACGACATTTGAGCAAAGATAACACAAAAAATATATACACGCTGTATTATTACGAAAATAACACTATGTTTTTGATAATAAAAATTTATGTAAATAAGTACACATTAATATGTATATAAGATATATCACTTGTCTTGTTACATATTAATATGTAGTTTTATCACTTGTCTGTCACCATAGAACGGGATCAAACGAGTTTGGTATCAGATTGCCGTGTTTGAAGATTTAACATACAAGGTATTAATCCTGCGATCCCTAGTCCAGGGTGTGGACTATGGGCAAACGCTCCTCAAACGAGTCGTGTCCAACAGTGGACTTAAGTAGACGATGATGAAGAGTGCCATCATTAATTCCGTGTCTGGTCAAAGTAAGAGTACATGTCCGAGCACATGCCGAGATACCAGGGTGTTACAGGCGACTAGCCCTGCGCCGACAAAACACGCTAAGCAACCAGGTAGATACAGCGATACTCTAGTGCTGAAACTCTAAATTCAAAAAATCCACACACACTAACTCGAGTATCACAGCCTGGTCCTCTCAATGAGCAGTCGCGTTACCAACCAATCCACCAACGGGGAAGTCAAATAACAATTCGATTGCCACAAAGGTGAATGGATATTAATAGTAACAGATCAGAAATATAAAATACATTTGCTACTATAAATTTAAGGTTGGCAACATAACATCCTCGCTCCAATTACGCGCCCTTACTGCTCTCGCGTAGGTTGAAGGTACTGTCCATGTAGGCGAATTTATGCGTCAGCTTTTATTATAGGTACATTTTCAATAAAGCACTGGCAACACTTAAACTGCTAAGTGATTGTTATTATTTGACTAGTAAACACATTTTCTTGATGTTTATATATATTCGATTAGTCTAGATTTAACTACACGTTATGATAAATTAGTTACCTTTCACACCGAATGGTTTATCAGAAAACGGCTTATCCTTTAAGTAACTGACATCAATTCTATCTTACCAATATTCCCTCCTAAGGAAATGCAATAGGACATTTATTTATCGTATAATGGAATTGGGGAAAAAAACTATTCATTTCGCACAATTATCCTAACCTCGATGCCCATGAATTTCGATATAAATATCTAAGTAGGTACATAATTAAAAAAACATTTGACATATGTATTATTCCACAAATAAAACTGTATCAACGACGTTCCAAGAACCTTTGAAATTAATATTATGTTTGATCACAATACACTTACTTTATTTAACAATAATAATTAAAGAGTTACTTAATGCAAATGTCGATCTAAAATTAACTTTACATTCAATTAACCCCTATTAACTGTCACTCGAATACAACTTGAAATTCGAAGTTGTTCAAAACTAGAACACGGCAGATAATTATCCACCGAACTGGCACAAAATACTGCACTAATTGGTCCTTAAACTGTCTGTGTACCAGATGACGTGAAAAGTTTCTTTTTATTTATGAAAACTCTGCCCAGTGCCTATTGAGTTTTAATTATAGGTTATCATAGAAGTAGTCATGATCATCATTTTCACCACGTGATCAGCGTTTTATCAATCCACTGTTGGATATGGGTCACCTCTCTGATATAAGATTTAGGACATCGTTTACGATTAAATTATACTGGTGTTCCAAATTCAAAATTCTCATAACAATAATACAATTACGGCACAAAATGTTTTGCTTTAAAAATAGTTGTGCATGATCATTTTTTACGACTTTCATTTATTTACTTAAAGTTTAAGGACTCTTAATATATTTTAAATTGGGTTTGAAGATATGAGCCCTAATACATCTATGTGAAAATTGCATTCAATTAACTGAATTGCACACGTTCGTGAGTTAAAGTGTGTTTTCGCATTCAATCAACAGAATTCAACACATCTTGCGCGTTAAATTGAAATTTCGCATTCATTTAATAGAATTCATCACTTCTTGGGCGTCGAATCGGACAGCAAATATAAACAAGGGAATAACTTTGTGTCATTTTCCAAGCAGGGCAACATATATAAAGCACATTAACCGATTCGTTGGTGATGGCACGACGGGCGTGCCATCAGCATAAGCATTTTCGTGCCATCAGCAACGAATCGGTTAACACTTCAATAAATAATAACAATAACAATTAATTGATTTACACATCTCAGCGTACCTTTTCGGGGAGTTACAGGTGAGATGATACGTTTAAATGCAGTGATAATATTTAAGCTTCATAAAAGTTACATAATATTTGTAGTACGGTAAAAATACAAGCATTTAAGTTTTTGTCGACGCATATACACAAATATTTTCGTTAAAAATTTTTTATCGTTAAATTGATTATACTTCAGTAAACCTCAGTAATTAAATATAAATTTTAATATAAAAAAACGAGCGTGATTTCCGGTAATTATTACCATTTTCACGTTTGTTAAGGACATAAGAGGATCGGTTTTGATAGTATCATAGGAATCGTTAAGGTTTGCTGAACGTGTTAGTTTC
>DWEJ01001895.1:0-12230 GCA_018245835.1 Mysoria sejanus stolli | reverse complement strand
GTATGCGTAAATAATGTTTGAAAAACGTAACATCACGCCGGTAACCATTGAAGAGGTTGGCAAATCGTGTTTGTTTTCTTTTATATCTACTTATTATATGCACACACATTCCTAAAATTGAGCATTTTTTGGCCGGAAATTCTAGTACCTACATGAAGAGCATTTTATTATAGCTAAATATATTTTTTTTATTACATCCTTCACGGATATTTGAAAGTTAAAATAGAAGTACTAGAAAAAAAAGTAGTTTAAAGATTAACATGACGTGACATGCGAACATGGAGAGAGGAAAAATACAAGAAACAATTTTCTAAATGTTAAACGGATATGACCTCGACAGATACCTAAATAAAAATAATCAACCATCAGAACCGCCCTTTGCGGTTACTATAGAAACTGCGGAGGGGTCAAAAGAACGCGTCCCAATTGCTTCAAGTTCCGTTTGTAAAGTAGCAATCTTTATGATCTAAGTACAAATAATTTACAGTCGTATTCCATACAAACCGCAAAGAAATCGAACTGATATTAGTAGTCATCTAACCTTACCTTAAACTTGCAATGCAGATTTTCGATTCTTATCTCTAAAGCTGATATTTAACGTTAACTAGAAAAGAAATTCTTTTTACGCTAAGTCAATTCGTTTCAAACTTCTCAGAAAAATGACACCTACCCAGTACCTAATATTTCAGTTAACCACAATTTAAGCCACGTTCTGTAGTACACCAGGTTTTTGGAAGATGAGCCAAACTTTCATGAAAGTCAAAGGCATCTTTATAAACAATATTTTAATTTTCAATGTAAACTTACTTAAAGACTGATTATAGATTTGTATACTAAACTTGTGTCAACGTGGACTTTATAAGTGATTGAAATTATTCTACTTGCTTTAGGGATTATCCTCAATATAACTTGACCTTATTTCAAATACATTGTTCAATTAATTAACCTACAAACAACGAAGGAACGAACGAAGCAGTATACAGACAGCTACTAGCGATAATCATTTAGTACCCATTGTACGTAATAAAATCACTATAATTCTAAGTTTTATGTAAAACAGATGCAATAAAGAGGGAAGTAAGTCAAGCCAAGCTCGCATTCCAAGTTTACAGTTACACCCCGACGAGCACGTGTAAATTGACAAATATCACCAAACCCACTAATGGTCGCAGTGCGGTGAGCTGGTGATATAGGACCACTACTAACAATACACTGACCGACTGACATATTATTTTATTTGTGAACTTGAAAATACAAAAAAGCCAATAGAAAGCCAATAATGGTTGAAGTTATAACCCGCATGCTCAGCACGGGAAAAATTGCCATAATCCCTTAGGGGAGGTCAGTGTTCAGCAGCAAACTACAATATGCTGATAATGATAATTCCTTTTGGTAATTTAAATCCGATATTTGCAGAACTCTTACCTGCGTCCGTGCAAACATCACCATTGCATCTAGTTCCTCCGCAAGGCTAACGTCTGAACTATTATATAGCATTATTATATGGGTTGATAGAGCTGAAGATCGCGCTCAGTGGCATACTATCGGAGAGGCCTATGTCCAGCAGTGGATGGGAATAGGCTGATGATGATGAGGTTGTAGAAAAGTCAAGACCAAGACTAGAGATCTCACCGCGAAGATTGCACCCACTACTCAGGGTTTCGCCATTTTCTCTCCATTACTCAGGGTTGACTGGAAGCAAATGCCTTTGGGCACTACTACTTTTTTTAACCCTCAAATTAGATTGGCACATGATACTGATAAATAAATAAGAGACGTTTTCAATTCGCCCAAAGGATTATGCTTCTTTGACAGAAATTGGACGCAACTTTAATCTATTTTTTTTTATCATGTAGCACGTTGCAAAAACCACTTACGGTTGCGTGTATGTTTGTTTTCTGGTTTTATTTTACAATAATAAATGACAAGAGAAAGTTGATCAAACAAAGCCATTACTGGACTGTTACAACGTGTAATATTTACGTGTGCCTGAATATTACCTGATAGGTACGAGTAGGTACTCGTACCTATCAGTACTCGTACCTATAGGTAGGTACCTATAACTATTTTTTTTCATTTTGTGAGTGTGGAAGCAGCACGGGAGGTACGTAAGGATAGGATATATTTGATAATCTGTGTTCTCTACCCACCCCGTAACGGATCCGACTTAATAATATATTAGTAACAAACAATTCGTCATGAACATGGCACTTTTAATATTTTAATACTCGTTTATGTCTCGTTGAAGTCTTTTATGAGAACAAAGTAATGAAGGTTCAATTTTGATGTATCGTTTTTTTAATAATAAAATAATAATGGGGAAATAACTTAAAATATGTTTACAACATATAATCATGTTATTTTGATTAGTAACAATGTGGAAAAATCTGATCCTGGTTGATCAGAACGCGATTCATTTTCACTACATATAAAATGTCTATGATGGAAGCTTTTGCCAAAATGTTCTTGGAACCACTTGGGTTATGTAACGAGAGAACGGGCTATAAAAATTAAAATCATTTTGTCGCTCACACTCAATGTAGAATTCCCCGAAAGAAAGTACTCATGACTCACTGTTGCCGGCGCATGGCCGGATCCTTTATTTATAGTATTTAATGCAGTATCTCACAGACTAGTTTATCGCGCTCTATTACCTACGGTGTTTCTGTTCAGTTGCTGCATTAACCTTACCGTGGAGGTTACTCTTTTGTTACACTGGAGCCGTCAAACGGGGGCTAACCGTAAGAATATAAATATTTGTTCTTAGATTTATTGCGTAGCCCCAGTACTCAGAGAAAATGAGATAGAAATACAATATTAATAATAATATTTATTTCGGATATTTTAAATACATATATTGGTTAGTAAGTATCATAAACATTGGAGTTTAGATTCATTTTCTCACTGCCTCGTTGTTCGTATTGGTTGGAAGCGGGACAGATTTTTCTAAGTTACATTTTGCGACATGGAATCTGGATATGGGCTAAATGTACGGTAATAGGCTCACCATCTATTCCATAGTGGGACATAATCATAACTCGCGAAACGTAGAAGAGTACTAGACTAGTCTGCCTACCTCTTCAGGAATTACAGGCGTGACGTTAAGTTCACTCAATTTATCCACCTGTTAATATATTTGATTAAACCAAAATAAACGAATTCTATCACTTCGCCACATTTTGGTAAACAAATAGGCATTCATTTGGAATTGAAACATTGGAAATGGAATTTGGAACATTCCTAATTCAACTTAAATTTTGTAACTACGTATAAATCATACAAAACTGCTTAAGTGAAAACATAATTAGGCATTCGTGAAATTTTTTAAATGAAAAATGAGTGTTTCTTGTGTTTCGGATTAAAACAATTTGTGCGGTAAATAATTCTTAGCAACCTAAACAACAGCCAACGTAAACACTAGCTTAGTGTGGCTCTGGCATCATTTTGGAATTGAGAGCGAAGTTCTTTTAGAATATAACATGATTGGTGACTTCTCTTCATTATTTCGATTAAATTTGTGTCCGATTAAGTAATTTACAAACAGGTACTTAGCAGGGGGCCGCATAGGCCCCCTGCTAAGTACCTGCTAAGTATTTATAAATTCGACAATTGGGTCTAAGAGCTAGGTCAATTGTAATACTTTTTAGAACTGTTGTCAGTAAATTAAAAGAAAATATTTTTCTATGTTTCATTATTAATTAATGGTGTTGGTTTTTTAATGTTTCGATTAATGAGTTTTAGCAAATATATAATTAATCGCACCTGAAAGTAAAATAATTATTGGACTGACATAAATATATTTTCATATGTATTACTGATTTCCTTATAATTTCATTAAACAACGTAATCTGTAGGTATATTAAATTGAATCGATAGTTATAATCAATTTGTTTTTTGATAGTGTTCATAAAACTGCGCAAACAATTCCATTAATGTATTTAATTCATTATACTGTTATAATTAAAACTAAATTGATTACAAATATTTGGGAGTTAATGAAATAAAACAAACAAATTTCGTGTATTATTTGTATTTTAAAATTATGGGGTAAATTAAAATGCACAATAAATTTGTAACCGGATATGGTATACACGGATATGATATATATACATATATAACAAATATAATATATAAATACATAGGGAATTTATATATAATAATAATAATAATAATAAGGAATAATCGGCTTGTTTACTTACAATTCAGTCTTCATGCGTCTTCTCAGGTTCATCATATTAATAGATATGAATGTTCTCGTACTGCCGGTTATGATGCATTATGCAGAAATTATTGTAGACTAGCGGTGCCCGCGACTTCGTCCGCGTGGAATTTAACAAATTATAAAATGAAAGTAGCCTAAGTTACTCCTTATAACATCAGCTATCTGCCAGTGAAAGTCCCGTCAAAATCAGTCCAGGCTTTCCAGAGATTAGCCGGAATAAACAGACAGACAGAAATTGTAAAAAATGTTATTTTGGTATATGTACCGTGTATACATACACATTTAGTAAAAAGTGGTTATTTTAATAATGGAATAATATTTTTTGTGTACACGAAATGTCTGAGAAATTTAAACTAAAAAGAATTTGCAATATTTACGATTATTCGCAAACAATATCGGCTTACTCAAAATACCACTTGTGTACACCCATTCTAAGCATAATTGATAGTGACTTGTTGGTCCTTGTAACTAAATGTAATGATGACGAAATATTGTATATTTTCACTTCCAGCGCGTTCATTCCAAAAACTCAATAACTTCAACATGCCTGTACCACACCCACGGTAACGAACAACCAATTACAAAAAATGTGCACGATGCCTTCTTTCAAGTCCAATTATTTCACAGCAACAATACTCTCTACTCCAGTAATAACCTTAAATAGGAGTCTTAATATTACTAAGAGACATTCTACCTATGGAGAAAACCTACCTTCAAATAATATGACAGTATCTTTTTAGAGTAGGTATTTATATTTACGAGTACGTTGCATAAAGATAGATTAGACCAATGGTTGCAATGTATAAATATTGAAATAAATATTTTTTCTGTACATTAGAAGATGCGATCGATCCTGTGGACTACCTACTAATCATGTAATCGATCATTGCAGCTCCCAAATTTCCATCGAGTCTCAAACGAACCTTGACTCACTGGTCGCTATTTCTAAGACTCAGGCTAAGATGGACTCGGGTCTTTCTCCCTGACTCTCACGCTCTTCGATGCGTAACACCACAAGTCAAGCACTGCTGCTTTGCAGCAAACAGAAATGTAGCATAGGTGTTTCTTCAATCGAACTTAGGACACAATTAATCGCCTTTAGACTGAAAACTCAAAATTCAACCATTAGCGTTGATTATGTTCAACTTACCTAACGCAAGTCTGATGTAGCGTTAAATATAGTTTGTATATGTGCCACTCAAAATTAAAATCGGTCACTTTTCAGAAAGTAAGTTTGTTGATAATACGCCGCTCATAGCGTTTAACAGATTCATTTTTACGCCAGAATCCTACACGCGGTCATCTAAATAGTTAGGATTGTTATCTTACCGCTGTGATCGCCATCGTTATTGTACCTGTAACAATTTAAAAGGAAATAAATATTCTAAATGTTATTTTTTATGCAACTAACATCCTAAACAATGCGGAACTTTTATGAGAATTATATACGATATAGTCCGTTACGCGAGCTGGCAGTTATCAAAGTTAGATGTGAGTAAATGTCCTTGGCAAGGTCCCGAGGGTGAGTGTGGTCGGTGCAACGGGATAAAGAACAGGTTGATACACGGACGGACGAACCGACTAGCACAGTTAGCTGTTGCCGCCATAACTAGGTCATCCTATATATATGTGAAGTTCAAGGCACACAACTCATTGCTAGTTAAACTCTCGCCCAAGCCGCACGCACTTTCACCGGTGACTGCCTCGTGGAAGATAACGATTAGTGTTCAGTGATACAGTGATAATCAATTCCAACGAGACGAAGGTAAGAGATGAATTTTTGGGATGTAATTTGTATATGGCAGTGCGAGTGAAATCGTGTTCGGGTCGCTGCAACCCTGTGAAAGTTGAGGAGCGGGATCTCGAATGGACGCTAATGTCTTGTAACGTGATCATGAGCCGATGGTGCCCCCTAGAGTGATTTTAACATGATAATATAATAACAAATAACGTATTGCCATTAGAAATGAGTGAGTTTCAAATTTTAAGATAGTAATAATGTCAAATCAAAGGAAAATTCACACAATTAACTGGTTAATGTATAAAATTTTATCTAATCTAAAAAGTATATATATTGTTATGTGTATATCAAAATTATAAATTATATATTATAAAGTAAAATAAATAAAATATGTACCTGTAATACACATAAGAACACATAGTAATAAAGTTTATATAACTTTATAAATTTCATTTTGTTGTTAACAGCAGTTATACAGACTTGTAAAAATAATCATGTTGGAATATTTAAATTTTTAAATATAAAAGCACATAATTTCTATGGCTAAAAATTCTAAACACCAGTAAGAGTACAGGAATAAACAAAACTGGTAAAACTATATTATCATTGCAAAACCGAAGTCACAAACAAGTGTTGGTTGAGACGAATCTTTAAGATACGGACGCATTCCATTCAATACCGCAGCAACATTACAGCGGAACCGTCACGAAAATTTCACAGAAATTAAAACTAGCCGCCGACATTCGTGCTGTTGTTTGTTGGCCCCCCGCCTTTGGACATGTAAATGAAAACCTTCACTTTCTAAAATGTGAAAATGGACATCACTAACCCTGAATAAGCCGAGGTCGGCTTCGCTGTGTAAAAAGATGGACATAATAAACAGTTTTAAAAATTTTATGCGTATCACAATTGTCTAGTTTGCAGTATAATTAATAATATTTTGAACAATGCCGGCAAGCCAGCAACACATTGATTTTACACTTCCGCGTAGACACAAACACATTACGGCAAACATGAATGCTCATGATGATTTCGTTTCTGTGGTACGGACATTTAAACTTGGCAACGGCTTACTCAGTTAATTGCTCTATTCTGCAAATGGAGCGCAACAAAATCATCCATTACAAACCGTATTGGCGTATCAATTTTATTTGAATTTCGAAAAAGATGAACTTCTTCCATTTGAGGATGCGTATAAAAACTTATTAATAAATAATATTTCTGTTCACACAGACGATTTGTTAACTTCACGAAGATTAAAATTTTCATGCATATAATTAGAAATTGTCCATGGATTACATTAAAAAATTTAAGCATTTTAACATATTCAACAAATATTTTGAAGTGTAGTTTTCACGCTATAGGATGTTTATAAATAATAAACGAATATAAACTAGCCCACAATCTCGACTGTACCATATCAAAGTTGTCCATCGAACAATTGTAAACAAAACGAGTGGATCTCATGGCGCGTTTAACAGCGACGGGTCTCCGAGCGGCTAATTAAAAGTCTCGAGGCGTCGCCAGTGTCG
Organism: Mysoria sejanus stolli; assembly: GCA_018245835.1. NCBI lineage: Eukaryota > Metazoa > Arthropoda > Insecta > Lepidoptera > Hesperiidae > Mysarbia > Mysarbia sejanus. The sequence continues at coordinate 4,735 of DWEJ01001895.1, read as the reverse complement.
AAAGTGGTAAGGAAAGCTGTATCTTAATGGTCAATAGTCCACTTGCGTGCGAAGCCACTCATAGTTTCTCGTATGCTCCACAGTCATAGAAATTACGTATCATCGGTTGTGAATTATGCAACCGTACAATTTAACAAGGCAAATTATAATATGATCAATGAATTATCAACATTGTTGATAAAAGGTATCGAAAGTGTTTATTCAATTGATATCACTATTACCTTTAAATCAAGACCAATTGGTTTAAAGGTTTTGGTAAAACTTAATTTGATTTTCTGGAATTACTAAAATTTATCTTGAAAGTATCTTCACCAAAATACTTTCCCGCAGAGCATTAACGCACTTTCGACGCGACATTAATGTTATGATTAATTTCCTCGTCGGATTTCGAGACCCGTTCTGACTCACTCCTCACATCTCCGAAAAAACTTTAAAGTGAAAGTTGTGACGATACGAGAGGTATCCACTCGTAGTCATTCACCGGCCGCTGTTGGGTAACTCGAATTGTTTTAACGTAAAAATTACACCTGTAGGTATACCGGTACTAGTTGTCTGTAAGCTTTCAGTTTTCTTTTAACTCTATTGCTGCATCATAATATTTCATGAACGGTATCTAATGCCAAAAATATAATTATCGAAAAATAAAAATTTTGCTTTGGTTACCAAATTGCTCTATTTGGGAGTCAATTTCATATGTATGGAATTATAACTCGCAAATGCAGCTTTCTTTAAAAAAAAAAAGTTGACGCGCCAAAATTAAAAAGATTTTTGTTTTTTATATTTTGACGTTTACCGTGCAGCGGTGCTGTAGTTGCGAACGTTAGTTATGATTTAAAGTGCCAGTTATCGATGTTCCGATGTGGCATGTGCAGGTTTAACTGATTAGAGCATGTTCATCTTGAATCAAGTGTACCGTACGGTACACATAAGAGTTTGCTAACGGTTGCGCTCGAGTAGAGCGTTAGTGGGCCGTCCAATGGTTAATGCATGTTGACGATGTTAAAAAACATCACCCCCAATGCATTTAATTAATAACTTTTCCATCCTGCAAGCGATCTAGGTTGTAGTAATTGACGGGATGATAATAACCAAGTATATAAGGAAATTAAATATCATCAACAGCTATTGCTCAAGTTCTTCAATACATTGTTGGAACATTATTATTATTAATATCGTGACATCCTTTCCCATACAGGTTTGGCTGACAACACTGAATGTCAAATATCCCTATCCTTAGAAACCTGACTAGTTTCCTCTACATTCTTGAAACATATAACGGAAAATTTGAACTAAATATAGTGATGTACATTAAACGAATAACAAAAATCTAAATGGCGTTTTTCAAGGGATATTTTCATTTTTTATTGCCAAAAACACAATTTAATCATGACAGCACATTGCGAATCGTACGGCTAATGCCATTCGGTAACAATAATCGGCCAAGTATACGGCATAATAATTCAGTGGTCACATCCGCGTGTTAAACACGCAGACGCTTGGACCGTTTTAGAAAGCGGATTGCACTGGACCGGTCAGTAGTGGGTGGGCGAAATGCGAGCTAAAAGTATATTATAAGATATACCAATACCAATATAGCATGCTTTATTTACACCTAAACTAATTAAAATTCACAAATAATAAAGCAACGCTTCTTTCTATATATCATCTTGAATCAGTCATGCTTTCACTCAGTGTACAATAATGTGTTAATAAATGATTGTTACTCAATTCTTAATAGAAGTGACTAAATTAAAAAAATATATATTTAGACATTTTTTTACAATCACATTTAAATTTAAAAATGAAGTCGTCCAATTAGTACTATTACAATCTACTTATGTTTTGTTGTAAATATCGGTAAGTATTGAAAGCGAACAACATGTTGCAAGTCGTTCTAACTGAACGCAGGTAGTAGAATGGAAAAAGAAAATCGTAACATGGTAGAGAGATCCGCGGCTCTTATTTTACCACGGTGAATTTCCGATGGAGCTGGTTTGTCGCGTAATGGCAGGTACGGGCCCTCGCTCCGAAATTAGAAAAACGTTAACCTTGCTCCGTGCACACACGCGACTCTCCTCGTTGCTTTCTCCAGCCGCGACGCCGCGCCTTAGCCACCGCGGCCCGAGCGTTCTGCCTTACTAGACAATGTAATTATACTCGTTTCGGAACCTTTGGACCGTTTCCTTTAAAGGTATCGAATCTTGTAGATGACGTCCTGGATGTTTTTGGTTAACCAATAAATATTTTATCAATTCAATAATAACTTTAAAATTATTCGTTGTGTATCATATATTCATTGCTATAACCGTGGATAAAATTAAATGGATAACAAATTAATGTGAAAAATTGAAATATTGAACTGTTTAACATCAAACATTCATTTAAAAAAAATCATAAATATACCTTATTTATAACACTTACCAACACAATTAAGAAAAAAATGGCTCCCACGAAACATTTTTGAACGAAATCGGGTATTTACATTTAGATTAGATTCGCGTGAATTAAAAGTGAGGTTAGTTTCCCGCGCTGCAACCGCGGAGTTCAGCCGCGTACACAGGGTCACTAGGTTAAGAGGGCGATGCCATTTCACCGACACCCTTCAAAGTGATTCAATGTAGTTTCATAAGGAGAAATGTATGTAATTATTAAGTTTTTGACTGTCATTTTCAAACTGTCAAATACATATCATTTTCCAACTGTGGAGACATCCCTGTACAAAATGATGTATTACCGGTTAAAAGAACGCAAGAATAAAACCAGACCTTTTAATTGGTATAATAACAAAAATTTTATACACGCAATATTAAATTCATTCCAATTTCACCGAAGTTGCTCATTTTTGTGTATGGAACGTATTTCCCGGTTTCACAGTGTTACCTACGATATTATGTGTAGCAATGTTAATGTACAATCACAAATACAAGCACGAAGCATTAGTATAGGTAAATATTTTGACGAATATATCATGTCGCACAGCAACTTTAAATGACATAGCATGCAGGTAATAGAACGTAAAGCATACATAAAACATAAGCATACAATCCGACTCTGAACAAATTTCTCCGACCAGAATCTCGACGGATGCACCGCTGTCAACGAAGATCCGATCATTTTTATATTATAGCTCCAACCTTAACATGTAATAATATAAATATCGAAATGAGAAACGTTTGAAATATAAAATATCATCCATCAATCAACATACCATCAGTATCGTATCCATTTTATTTCTATGCATCTATTGAAAATTCAACATCTATTCATTGTAAATGCAATGTACAAATTGAAAAATTATAAAAACATCTAAAAGATCAAAAATAAATTTAATTTATAATTTTGAGAAACATCTTCAACGAAACAAGTCTCCTAGATTTCGAGCATTGAAAGTAAAACTAACAACATATCGTCCGGCAGACTGTTAGCTTCAATTTGTAAGTAGGAATTTGTGAGCGGCACCTTATTAAGACAGGTGCGTGAGATGACATCCAAACTACAGTTAGAACAGAGACCGGGTCACCTGCATTCGAAGTGCTCGGACGCACCGCTAACACACTTCCATACCGGATAGTTTGGATCAGCTCGAGAATACCAACGCACAGCAATTGGACGGTCCTAAAATAACAGTTAATAGCCCTAGCTCGTATTAGAAAGTATCCATTGGATATTTCTTTTTAAATTTTTTCCTCGTCAACACATCTTACATAATTAACGCTTTAAAACAACTTTCGTTAAGTAAATAAATACTTGCGCTCGGTCAATTATCGTAATGAACATCCTCTAATTACATTGTATTGGACGTTCTTTTAAAATGCATCGTACGTTGAAGACTCGAGAGGCACTTTCTATGAGAGTTCTCAGCGCGAAACATACAAACAATCCGCGGGTATCACTCTTCGGAACGCTTTCTAATTGTCACCAAATGAAAACATACGATTAAACCACGAATGAATGAGGATAAAATTTGAAGATGCAAAATTGCATAAAATATAATTATTAATTTTCACAGCATGGAGCGGAAACCAGCAGGATGGGTACTTCTAGCGTTAATCAGCTCGACCACAATTATTCACACGTTCGCTTACCCACAGCATCACTCTGTTATCACGAAGGTAAATTCACACGAATTCTCTACAATATATCTATCATACATTGATATATAACGCTGTGTATTTGTGTATTGCCATATAATCTTTATATGTATTTACGTTTGTTTCCAGGGGACAAGTAATGTTCGGGTAGACAGCCCACAGTACTACAGCAACTCTTTGCCGCAGACCCACTCAGAGCAAATCACGGAACGCAAATTCGCCGAAAAACCAAACGCATTGAAGAAGGTCGCGCTAGATGATCTGGACGATATACAAACCAATTCCATATCCGATGGCGGCTTCTCATGGTCCAACATGCTCGGTAGGATTAGAAAAAAAAACATTCAACTATTTTCTGATATCGTTTAATATTTAATTATAATAAAGAGCAAAAATAAATGTTATCAAAAAATGTTATAAATACTATAAATTTCTTCCATTAAACCCAAAACTGGTTAATGACTTCATGTCTGTTACATAATACATAATATATGTAAATTTTCAAATTAAAAAAAAATTTAATCACGCAATAATAATATGCTTACAAGGTATTACAATGAAATATTAAATTTTTTTTTTTTTTTTTATATCTTCACGCCTATAATCCCCGAAGAGGTAGGCAGAGGAATGCAGAACACTCCCAC